>JALPQI010010529.1:0-38709 GCA_025490895.1 Thaumatotibia leucotreta
AATAGGAGCCTACGTCCAGCAGTGGACTATCATAGGCTGATGTGTGTGATGTGTGGTATTGGATATACGGCTGATGATGTTTGTGTGTGAATCAATGCCTTAACATTTTCTGCACTTGCGCAGATATCGGAAGACGAGTCTGGCGACTGCAATTCCGACGAGTATCACACCGCATCCGAGCACTCTGACGACGAAGATGACAAAATGGTGGACGCGAGCGACAGGGCGCTTGCTGAGCCCTTCATATACGGGTGGGTCATTCTCCCAGGAGCGTTTTAACCGATTCGTCGGTCATTTTCTGCAAATCTATGGTCAATTATAAGTGTCATAAGGGCAAATCCATAAGTCTGTAACATTAGTTACCAATTCTTCTGTATGTTTTTGTATTAGTACTGATTTTTCAATCTAACAGTATCTATATTGATTTAAACTTTCACGATTATCACTCATATTTTAAAGACAAACGGGTCTTAATCGCGTAAACTTACGTTTAATTATATCCTGACGTTTCGTGGTCTGCCTGCGACCACGGGTCTAACAGTATCTGTCAAATAAATATTAGCTCTATCCTTTTTCTACTGATGACCTAAGATAAGGATGGTAATAACTTTAAATAATGGATACTTTTAACAGACGATTGAAAAATCAGCCCTTAATTATTCAAAGTTAAGTGTCCGTATGTGTATCCTAACTCTAGAGGTAGATATACTAGATATGGGAACCCTTAAATCCATTTAATTAATATAACCAAAAGAATTTATAACTGCTGTTACAGCCTTGTGGATTAACCCATAAGCAGTACCGTCACATTTTTTACCCTATACCTATATAATTACAGTGAGGAGCCAAGCAAGATGGACCGATTAGTGTTCGATGCACTAGTTCCGTGTAACATCAGCCCTGAATCGTATCCCAACATCTATCGTTGGCGGCATACTGTAGCGCTCTACTCGCCTACGGAGAGGGACAAGTTAGTATATTATTTAGATAACATGTTCGATGATAGATAAAACCTTGTTCTTTTTGATGAATATGTATCCCAATTTCTTGCAGAATCTTTTTTTATTATTAATTCTTTTTCAGATTAACCCATTCAGCGCTAATCACGCAGCGTATGCGTGATTTTGCAACGCCGCTTAGCCACTGATCACGCACATGTTGCGTTATTTTGTTTAGTCGTTTATCTCCATCATTTTCAAACTTATGGACTTTATATTGCCCATTTGACATAGTTAAAACATAAGGCTAAAATGCCTTATACATGTTTCCTATATTATTCCAGTATTCTACTTTTTATAAACGCTAAACAAAAAATAGAGAATTCAAGTTTTCGTAAATATTTTTTCATTATCTAACAACTGTAATGAAATGTAAATAAATATTAAAATGCAATATTACAATTTCCAGACAAAATATTACTATGTACGGTACTTTTGAGAATCACGCCAACGTATTGTGATTCAGTGGGCGAAGCGTGTTGCATTTCGAGCTCTACTACAATAAAGCCCCATTTAGACGGTGCGAGTTTCTCGCCTCGATCATGCAATTATCGTAGCACGAGAAAAAATATCGTATCTTGTAAACTATTTGTACGATATCGCACGAGAAGAGGCGATAATTGCCTCGCCTGCGATGATTGGACATATCCGTCTAAACAAGATCTGAATGCGAGAATAGTATTTCGAGTTCATGTACTAACTAACTAGAGCCGGAAACAATTACGCTGTTCCTCTTTGCCCTCTATGGTCTTCAACGTCAGGTCCACTCCACTCCACCAAAATTATGGCTTCCACGAGAAAATGCTCAAGTTACATATGAAAAGCCTCAAATCGCAATGCACATGCCGTTTAAGGAGTTTAAATTAGCCCAATTAGCATTAATCCCAATATCAGACCTTGAAGTTATTTAATAAAAAGCTAATGATAAAAGTCTGAAATCAGATGAAAGATATGGAATTGGTCTTCTTTCTAAAAATAATATAGATAAATAATCACCAAATTAAAAATTTAAAAAACCGACTTCAACCGGTTTCTCCAAGATTCCCGATTTGTTTCCATCATTGGTTTCCTCAAATCCTACTTTCTGAATGCAAATTCTTGTAAATGAATGAAAATTACCAAAAGCGCCATACATATACCTATAACATTTGAAGAGATCCCTCGATTTCTCCAGGATCCCATCATCAGACCCCAACTTGGTGCCAATGGGACCATCTCGGGGTAATACACGTTCGATCACAAAAAGAAATTTTAGAATCGGTTCACTATTCTCGGAGATATCAGGTAACATACATACAACAAAAAAAAAAAAAAAATTCAGTCGAATTGAGAACCTCCGCCTTTTTTTGAAGTCGGTTAAAAAGGAATTAACAAAATCGGTTTAGTAATGACGGTAATAAACATTTTAAAAATATTTAAAATACATTCGCACGAAATGAAAACTCTCCTTTTCAGATATTGAAGTAGTTTGTATAACAGTATGCTGGTAATGATAAGATAAGCAACTAATCACGTTTTAAGTTGACAGGTAAATCTCGTATGAAAATCGGTTCGCACCGATTCGTGCGGTACTCGCTCGTTCGTGAAAAAATGTCATACGAGAACGCGTTTAGACGAGTCAAGAAATCGTAAGCAAATATCTCGCTAGAATCCAGCTCCCCGTGTAAACTATTTCGCCTGGCGATAATCTCCGTACGAGTATCGAACGACATAATCGTAGACGAGTTTTTGTTTCTCGCATGAATGTAAACATTTTTATACGATACTCGCCTGTCGATTATCGCATACGATAATGTCATACGATTTCTCGCCCCAAATCATGCGAGAAACTCGCACCGTGTAAATGGGCCTTATCGAAACTCAAAAAAATATACATATTTAATATGGACCTTAGCCCGCGCTTGTACGGTTTATTTTGGCGTGATTCAAAATGGTGTTTATATTCTTTGTAAGATTATAACCACTTTACAGGGGTAATGGATGGCGGTATGCAGCATTTGTTTCTAACCAGCGAAATTACATGTATGTTATACCGAAATATTTAAGTTCGTATAAGGTATACAAATGTTTGATGGGTTTTGAGTTTTAGTGAAATTACAGATCTAATGCATTTATTTAGATGTAGCTAAGTATACAGGGTGTTTTTTATATCATTAGCCATATTACAATATGTGTTCGGTAAAGGCGTAAAAAAATATTTGGTAAAACAAAAATAATCCATTTTTCATTATCCTTTTTGTTATAGATTTTTTTTTAAATCCCATTATCTAACGAATGTTTGGTCACTATGATCACTTGCTTACTTTGCGTACTGCCCCATCATCTCATAACTGCCAAATCAGATTGGAAAGGGTGTTTGAGTTTGCAACTTTAATTAACCCGCATAAGGTAACTAATTCAATGCGTTATAACGTACGTAACAAGTTTCCTACGCGTGGTGGGGAATGGAGGCGGAGCTTAACTTGCAGGTAAATCTCACGAGACAGCATTATCAGTCTATCGCATACAGTACTAATAATGAGGGTATTTTGAGTTGCGCGCCGATCTGAGGGTAGTTTGACTGGAGCGCGTTCTCGCAAGCGCACTCCTTCTTTGTTTACAGAGTGCTGTACAAATGGCACATGGCATCTTGCGATCAGCCGAGCCAGCATAATTTGACCTCAACAATGGAGTAACTTGAATGTTCCGTCATACAAACGCGTACTGGTTTACCTCAGATATCGATTCTAATGCACTCTCTAAGCAAATTGAATTGTTGATGACGACGAGCAGGTACAGGTAGGTATGCGCTTGGGCAGTTTTAATCAAATAACAATCGTGTATGCATGTAGTTAGGACATTTTATTCATTGTTTAGTGCCGATGGTGGGGTGAGTGACGTCGGCTGATCGGTGCTTGTGATGAACTCCTGATTGGCTAAGACTTGACTACTCAAACCTGCTACCCTTTTGTCTGCCATCGAATCGCACGGATTGAAACAAACTTGCCTATTGACCACAAATTATGTTTTTGCCGGATAAAAAACGGGAAAAAAAACTAAAAAAAAGTGTCACTTTTTTTTTCAAAAATGTTGTGTACTGGTGATCGCGAATGACATATCCAAATTTGGCTAACGACATAACAAACACCCTGTATGTACACGTACATTAGGGTGGGTAATTTTTCAAAAGTTTCGATTTTCTTGAGGGCACAGTTACAAAACGGTGCCAATTGATTTTTGATTATAACTCTTATTTTTATTGTATTTTTAATTTAAGTTTTTCTGCTTCCGGATTTGAGTGGAAATTTTCCTAAAATGTATGGGGGTTTTAAAAAATAAAGTTATTATTAATGACCTTTTTTGTCTCTTTCGGTTCCGAAACTTTAGAAAAGCCATTTCCAGGTAAACACAATACTCAAACATAGCTCATGTTGCAACAAAAAGTAAAAACATAGATATCAACTATGGTCAGTACAAAATGTACTGAAGTTTCTATGAAATCTTTCAAATAGATCCGGAGGCAGAAACTTAAGTCCGATGACCAAATCATTTTGCACACTTTTTATCGACCTAATTACGGAACTATTTACAACTGTGCCCAGTAAAAAGCAAATACTTTTTTTTTCTTCATACATCAGTGACCCACCCTAACGTACAGGCACTATAAAAATACTTCAAATAAAGTTTTTATACTTGGAAAAACGGAAACTTTTTCAGCGTACATTATTTACTAATACACATATGGTTAGGTAGGTAGGTACAGTGAAAAGGACCGGGTCAGAAAAAATGCAATAAATAAAAATAACGATGTAATTGCATTTAATTTTGTTTGACGATGCAAATATAGATGTATGCTTCAGTCGATAAACACACCCATTATGTCCTTATCTGTATGAAAACAAAATAGATACAATGGATGGCGGTGACTTTGTTGACGGCGTAAATTTAAAGATAGAAATTTGCGGCGACTTCAATGGCGAATAAATGGAATTTAGGGCCTTATCACACTTGCGATTTACAAGCGAAGCGAGCGCGCAGCGTGATCGTTGCGAGCCCGTAACCAATTCGCCGCGAGTGCGTTGCGATGTGGCCGCGATCGCGTAACGAATACGCTGCGCAGCCGTCAGTAAATCGATCAGAGTGATCTGAGTCTTGGACAGTCACTAATAAGATTTATTATTACAAAATGGATACCAACTCTTGACGCGGCAAACTCGCTGCGCAGTCGCGGCGTATTCGTCACGCGGTCGCGGCGTAATCGCGACACCATCGCGGCGAATTGGTTGAGGGCACGCGACGAACACGCCGCGCGTACGCTTCGCTTTCGCCTCGCTTGTTAATCGCAAGTGTGATAAGGCCCTTACACAAAAGATCCTTATCAGTTTAACCTTCCGATGTAGGCAGTTAAAGTTGACAACTGGTACCTGTATGAACCAAGACAATGGAAACATTGGATGGCGGTTACTTCTAATGACGATGCCCCTTTCAACAGATAAATGAAATTCACATGCAAAAGTTTTTATTGGCATAACCTAACGATTTCGGTAGTCTAAGTTGACATCTGGCATGTATAAAGACAATGGCGTCAATGGATGGCGGCAACTTTGATGACGACGTCCATTCATTTGAAAGTTTTAAAAGTCGGAATACCGATAGCATGAATAGTGACCCTTTCGTGGCTTTAGGGCTTAGTCTTAGTACAGGTATATAGATTAGTTCGATAAATTACCATACATTTTCTTTTTCGTGCCGACGATAATTAAATGGCTGCAATTTTAATATTTCAAACAGACGAATGCGAGTGCATGTGGTATTTCTAGAATTATACGTTTGATATTGGTCCTATCTTTGCAAAAAAATCTCGTTAGAGAGCTCATCAGATAAGCAAACTAATAAAGCTAATCATTTGACTCTACTATTTTTTTAATTAAAAATAGTAACAGATTCACTTTAATTTTTCAATTAATTTAATTTTGCATGAAATCTAGGACATTAAGATAGGTTTTTGGTGTTGTTATTTGCTAGTACAGGATGTTAGCTAAAAAATAACACTATAATTACACTTATACCTTAAATAATTTAGGAATTACAAGTGCTCAAACATGCACCAAAAACGTGGATTTTTGTAGGAAAGGTACTCTCTAACAGCTGCATTAACGTTTCCCCGTTTCCGTTGCAAAATCCATAAAGAAATGATTGTCAGCAGTGTGCTGTCTAGTGAAGTAGCCGCCTTCCATCCTTCCAGTGCATGTTTGAGCACTTGTAATGCCTAAAGTACTTAAGGTATAACTGTAATTATGGTGTTATTTTTTAGCTAACATCCTATACTAACAAATAACGACACCAAAAACCTATCTTAACGACCTAGTTTTCATGCAAAATTAAATTAATTGAAAAATTCTAAATTTCTGGTGCAAAAGCTCTCTATTGTTATACAACGCGGCAACGCTGCTAGCGTTATGGGCACTTTTGCACCAGGAATGACATGAGGGGTAGGGGGAAACGATTAAAATGTATTTTTATTTTTTATTTAATTGTGTGTTTTCTTGTAGTACCTATATAACATCTTTATTGAAAAATGAAGATGAATTTGTTAATATTTTTAATAAAAAAATGTTTTTGGCCTTGTTGTTGAAATAGTAGAGTCAAATTATTAGCTTAATTAGTTTGCTTATCTAAGGACTTCTCTAACGAGATTTTTTTTGCAAGGATAGGACCGATAACAGACGTAACTATGTATAATTCCCAGTGGCGGCGCGTCCATACAACCCGATTCCCACCGGCTTCCCTAAATTTTTCCCTCATTTATCAAACTCATCCAATATTATCATTTTAGTACATTCGTGTAACCGTGTGTACCAATACATCTGTACCTTTAATTGAATAATGCGAACTACTATATCTCTAGAAAAGAGTTCAACCAATAATAGCGCGTAAAGGAAAGTAACCCGGTTCGACGTGGGCTTTTTATTCCGATCTTATTCATTCATAAAACTACTTCGCGACATCGAAACGCACGCACACATTCACAAACTCCCATTCACAGAACTGGCAAAAATGGCCGCTAGGTAAGCCATAGATCGCCGGCTTATCGAAACATTCCGTTATTTGAATTGATGCTTTATTATGTACAGTGTACGGTCTGTTTTGGTATGCGTCACTTCACTAATTTGAATCCGGGCGAGTTACGCGCGCGACTTTAAGCATTGCCAATACTGCCATTACAAAACCTGCATTGAATTAATGAGCTAAATTGTAAAATTTTGGTGTTATTAATGTAAAATATTTTAAAATAAGGATACTTTATAACAAATTATACATGGATTTAGAAATGAATTAATTTCACAAAATTAAAGAGTTAGATTTGTGCGTGCGGAGAAATAATAGTTATCATAGCAACACTCAGATTGGTCAGATTCGGTGTTTACGTTTGTTGTTTATATTGTCGGTTTTTCGTAAGTTTAGATGATAGTTAAATTAACTAATAAAGTTTCTTGTGGTGAGATTCGTGACTGTGTGATACGTATTGGTTGTGTGATACAGTGTGTTCGTTGCAGTTACGTAGGTAAATATTTTATGATTTCATAAGTTGTTAAGATTTAAGGTTAAATTAGTTTATAATAATCATTCTGATGGTGGCTCTAATTCGTTTTGATTGTTGTCTAGTAGATCTACTGATATTATGCTTTTCAAAGCTGTTTTTTTTTTAAATAAAAGGTACATCGTACAAAAAGGCCGTTCTCGCGTCGGTGGGCCAGAATTAAAAAATAGATTGTTAAGTGAACGGATGGTTTTTCAGCACCTTCACAGTGGGCTATACATATATAATATATATAATAAATATGCTTGGCTGACCGACATCTACAATCTGAACAAAATGTTATATTTTCCCATAAGTGCGTGGATACAAGGGGGTTTGGCGAAATGAAGTATGACTAATTCGGCCCAAAATCACGCGCAAAGCGACTAACACTTAAGGAGTTGTTTGAGTTGTATAAAGTTAACTACATCAGAAGTGAAATTGCGTTGACCATTTATACTCTGAGAGGTTAGAGGGGGAAAGGAATGTTGGTTATAATTAGGAACTTTTTTGTGAGTACATCAGCGTTTATTTGTGAGTACCAACCCCAATATCACAAAAATAAATCATCTGTTAAGTATAAATTGTGCAGATACGATTCTATGAAATTTATAAAACAGCAGACATTGTTTCGCGATGACAACTTACGAGTGTAAATAGCAAATAAAATTTCATCCCATCAGATATTTATTTCAACAAATAAATATTCAGATGTCTGTTTCAACAAATAAATATCCTACAATAGTTTATTAAATAATTTCATTGGTTAAAGTAATTTCCGGCATAACGCCATCCAATATGTACAACATCACGGGCGCGCGATACTGTGCGCCGCCGAGCCACTGAGTAACGCCACTTGTGCGTGACTCTGCAATGGCAAGTTTGAATGTATGGTAGCGCGCCGTACTTGGATCGAGAGGTCGAGCGTAGCCCTGAATGCGTTAAGGAGATCAATCTTTCACGCTCCAGTTCTATTTTAAGAGTAATATGTATGAAAGTCTTTTTTTTTCGCCATTCCGGGGTTGATCCCATGCTAAAAATGGCTCAGTATGACTTATATTTGTATGGTATATTGAAGTTATTAGTGACTCAGGAAACGCCATATCGACATATTTATAAGATCGGGACTAGCGTTGAAAATTTCCGGAATAAATCCGGTTTCTTTCCAAACAGCTCCTTTTTCCGGATTTTTAACAAAAAATCAATGAACTTTCATCCACGTCCACTTTAATTTTCAACTCTAAACAAATGTGAATTAGTTTTAATTTTCACTTATACCAAGGAGAACGCGATGTCACCGAGGAAAAGTCAATTGAAATAAATGAAAAGGTGTGACAGTGATAGTGACATTGATTATTTCTGTAAAAACCTGAAAACTTATGGGCTTGCTAATCAAGGAATTTATGAATATTAAAATCGCTCTACGTTACCAGGTGGGCGGCTCAAGCGTCCCTCGAAGACAGCGTCGCGTCATCATTCATCTGCAGCCCGCTGCGGCCCTTGCCTTACACGCCGCCCGCGCGCTGCTCCACGCCGCAGCGCCAGCACGAGCACCGCGACCGCGCCGTGCCGCTGCAGGTACTGTAGCCCGGTATCCTGGTCACGGCACCATTGTAACATCTGCAGCCCGCTGCGGCCCTTGCCTTACACGCCGCCCGCGCGCTGTTCTACGCCGCAGCGCCAGCACGAGCACCGCGACCGCGCCGTAACGCTGCAGGTACTGTAGCCCGGTATCCTGGTCACGGCACCATTGTAACAGCTGCAGCCCGCTGCGGCCCTTGCCTTACACGTCGCAGCGCCAGCACGAGCACCGCGACCGCGCCGTGCCGCTGCAGGTACTGTAGCCCGGTATCCTGGTCACGGCACCATTGTAACAGCTGCAGCCCGCTGCGGCCCTTGCCTTACACGCCGCCCGCGCGCTGCTCCACGCCGCAGCGCCAGCACGAGCACCGCGACCGCGCCGTGCCGCTGCAGGTACTGTAGCCCGGTATCCTGGTCACGGCACCATTGTAACAGCTGCAGCCCGCTGCGGCCCTTGCCTTACACGCCGCCCGCGCGCTGCTCCACGCCGCAGCGCCAGCACGAGCACCGCGACCGCGCCGTGCCGCTGCAGGTACTGTAGCCCGGTATCCTGGTCACGGCACCATTGTAACAGCTGCAGCCCGTTGCGGCCCTTGCCTTACACGCCGCCCGCGCGCTGTTCTACGCCGCAGCGCCAGCACGAGCACCGCGACCGCGCCGTGCCGCTGCAGGTACTGTAGCCCGGTATCCTGGTCACGGCACCATTGTAACAGCTGCAGCCCGCTGCGGCCCTTGCCTTACACGCCGCAGCGCCAGCACGAGCACCGCGACCGCGCCGTGCCGCTGCAGGTACTGTAGCCCGGTATCCTGGTCACGGCACCATTGTAACAGCTGCAGCCCGCTGCGGCCCTCGCCTTACACGCCGCAGCGCCAGCACGAGCACCGCGACCGCGCCGTGCCGCTGCAGGTACTGTAGCCCGGTATCCTGGTCACGGCACCATTGTAACAGCTGCAGCCCGTTGCGGCCCTTGCCTTACACGCCGCCCGCGCGCTGTTCTACGCCGCAGCGCCAGCACGAGCACCGCGACCGCGCCGTGCCGCTGCAGGTACTGTAGCCCGGTATCCTGGTCACGGCACCATTGTAACAGCTGCAGCCCGTTGCGGCCCTTGCCTTACACGCCGCCCGCGCGCTGCTCCACGCCGCAGCGCCAGCACGAGCACCGCGACCGCGCCGTGCCGCTGCAGGTACTGTAGCCCGGTATCCTGGTCACGGCACCATTGTAACAGCTGCAGCCCGCTGCGGCCCTTGCCTTACACGCCGCAGCGCCAGCACGAGCACCGCGACCGCGCCGTGCCGCTGCAGGTACTGTAGCCCGGTATCCTGGTCACGGCACCATTGTAACAGCTGCAGCCCGCTGCGGCCCTTGCCTTACACACCGCCCGCGCGCTGCTCCACGCCGCAGCGCCAGCACGAGCACCGCGACCGCGCCGTGCCGCTGCAGGTACTGTAGCCCGGTATCCTGGTCACGGCACCATTGTATCGACGACTTGCCTTGGGAACGGGCCAATTGCGATGCGGCAAGCGTTTTTCCTAATCGTTACGTGTGTTCCAACTAATCATCTCGCGTTGCGCTTGCCGACTGCGCAATGAACAATTAAAACGCTCCACGCGCCGTGTCCATAGCCGAGCCGAATGGTTAGTCGTTAGTCAGTGGTACCGTGACCGATATCCTGGTATTCTTGGTCACGGCACCACTGACTGAGGAAGTGAGACTGAAGTCAAGACAGATTCCAGACTCTCGCATCCTTAAAAGACGAGTGTAGCGAACAGGATATCTTGGTCACGGCACCGATGAGAAACTTATTTGGACTAGCAAACTAAGGGTTTGTTTCACCATCCCCTAATAAAATATATTTGACAGGTAAATGTTAGCTGTCCTTTCGTTTAATGACTGTGGAAAAGGATAGTGATCAGATATATTTATCCGGGATTGAGAAAAAGGTCATCACTCCTCCAAGTGCATCTTATTGTTCAGCCCGCTTAGTCCCTTGTAGTACGGCACCAAGTAGAACGGTGTCGCTAATAATCGACTATTTGACTTATATTTCTATTTATTCCTCATTTTACAAGGGAAACGAAGTAAACATACGAATCTATCTATTGAAATGGTCGGAAAAATAAATGGTATTTTATAAATGACATTAAACATTACAGGTGTCAAACTGGCTGCGAGTAACGGGTCCTAACTCTCCGCGCTCGGCTCTCGCGACCAAGAATCTCGGCCATAACGTCAGCTTCGGCTTCTGACCGCCGCCCAGGTAACCGGACTGTGACGGACAAACCACTCCGCGCTGGACATATACTTGTTATCCTCGTAAGTTCCGCTGGCCTAACCAAGATGCGATTTTGCAAAATCGTACGATTAGCGATAAGTCACGTGACCATAATAATGTAATGGTCACTTAACTTTTCGTTCGAATCTGTAATTCTCATTCGTTTATCCAATACGATTTCAGAATCGCATGTTGGCTAGGTCTGCTGATGTATGTACTTACAAGTACAAATTACTTACGAATTGAAAAGTTGCGAACTAGTAACTCTTTTGTTTTGTACCGTTCGCATTTGAAACAAACGAAACTAGTCGCAAATATTTTAACTATTAGGGTTAAATTCCCAAACACACGTTCTAATAGGCCAGGACTTACGAGGCTACTATTAATCAGAGAATATAGAAAATTCACTTCTAAATGGTCAAATAACTTTTCTCATGCCAAACCATTATACCGTTGTTAGCACATGACACAACAGTGTCTCGGGACGACATACAATATCCATCCCTCTTTTATTAATATACCAAGTTAGTAAAGGACAGGAAGACTGTCGCACCTACCATTTCGCTGCCCCAATATTATAAGGTTCTATGTTGCACTTTT
This sequence comes from Thaumatotibia leucotreta, assembly GCA_025490895.1. Classification (NCBI taxonomy): domain Eukaryota; kingdom Metazoa; phylum Arthropoda; class Insecta; order Lepidoptera; family Tortricidae; genus Thaumatotibia; species Thaumatotibia leucotreta. Next base: position 12,013 of record JALPQI010010529.1, read on the forward strand.
GTCAACTTGAAATTTGAACATTTTCACACTAAAACTTAATCCATGTATCTTAGTTTCCCTGTCTGTCACTCTTTCATATTAGCGCGACAAAGACAGCTGCCTTTCGTTTGACGATTGAGCGTTAGCGATTGGCAACTTGTCTATGTTTAAGCACCCAGATTTAATTACCCCGAAAATGTAACATGGGGCACTTTAATATTCAGACAGCGTTTTGGTAAACCTACTTCAGATAAGTTTAAATTCGCAAAGCTAAATAGACAAAATACGAATTTTGCAGACGGAATGTTGAGAAACAAGTTTTAGATACCGTGACCGTCACGGGCAGCTATTGTTTTCGTTTACTACAACAATTGATTAAACTTACTACAATGGATTTTAAAATTATTAAGAATTATAAATGATGAATAATTTAATTTGAATATTCAAATGATTAGTTTGTTTTGTTTTTATTTACCATTTTTCACTGAATATTATATTTTTTCTCAATAGTGCGAAGTTTACAGCCAAGTCCAGCAGCGCACTGCGTGACAATTTCTCTTGTAAAGTAGTATAAAAGAAGTTAAAGCAAAATTACTAAAATTATTTTCTGAATTAAATAATTATTAATGGTGCTTGAAATGTATAAATAGAAAGTTGATTGGAGATACACTGACATCAATAATGAATATTGAACACCTATTTGCGGATTTATTTTTAATTTTGTATGTCGTAAAACTATAAATATCACAATTTATGAGTCACGAAGAAATACAGTTTTTGTTTTTAATGAATAAGTATGTATTTAACTTCAGTCCATTTGTTATCTGCAGGAGGTATTCGTAAATGTAATTAATTTTATTTTTAGTAATTTTATTTAGCACCTATAAATGTGAAATGACATATAATGTTGTGTTGTTATATATCTAGATTATTTTTATTGTAGTACATAGTGTATATTGATCTGAGTGTACTTATTTTCACTAAACAACGAAATCACCCTGGTTCGCACGGTATCCCCTCGTTTGTGGTGTGTCAAAACTGCACTACTGTAAAATAAACCTGGAAAAGAAAATTCTAATTTCCAATTACAATGGTGACTGACGTCCTTTCGGGTCGTCTCCACAGTTGAAGGGATTAGAATTATCTATTCCGTTTTTGACATACAAAATGTTTTCAATATTGTTACTTGTTAGATTACGGGTTGCAACTTTACTAAAAGAGACGTTTTATGGGAGTGATTTAATTTAATAAATGTTCATGACACGTCTTAAATATTTCAAAAAGACTACGTCCTAAATGTTGAAATATATGGAACTCCTTTAAATGTCTAATTAATATACAAATAACTCGTGATAAAATGTGTTGTCTGAATTCGGTGAGATATAAAATATTGACACCATTAGCCATAGAAAATCCATTCAATGGATTTAAAATAGTGCACGGCTATAATTAGCATGTCTAACATTGTGAATGCACATATGAAATAAGGAATAACTTTAAAATAGTTTGAACTTAATCGTTAAATTTACTACAAGGTGTGATCCAATGTGCGTGTTCAACTTTAGTGGTCAAAATTAGCTATAATTAATTTTATATCTACGAAGTTATGACGTCATTTAGTGATTAAGATTGCACTTTCTATGTCGTTTTTTGATGTCACCTGAGGTTACTTCGGGCAAAGGTTGTTGTCATTATTGGTGAATATTAAAGAAAATAATAATCTAATCTTAGCCCGAAGACATTGAACCTGCAGTTATAGCAGCATAATATTATTGATATTTTAAAAATCTCACATTGTGGAGTCTGTGTTGATAATATCTAGGGTTTACGTGTTTCTAGATTGCATTTCGTCGGTTCCCCGAATAAGACAATAAAATGAGTTACTGCAATTAGCATTTATAGTTTTGATTGATTCGTGCAGTCCTGCTTAAAAGCCAAAATGCGGGAGGAATGTTCACTGAGAAATATTACGAATGTTTGTACTTTTATATAAAAAAATGAAGATGTAAAATAATATGTATGTTTTATATTAATATATGTTTAATTCAAATAAACATTAGAAATATAAATTATGACTATGGTTCAACTTTGTTTCATTTACTATTTTAGCTAATCCCAAAAGTTTTCATCTTCGGATGTTTTCGGAAGAGAAATGGGTGAGTTATCGTCAGACTTGTAGTTATCAACATCGTTAGAAAAGTCGTCAGGATAATCCTCCTGAATCTCAACTGTTTCCAAGTCTGGATTGTACTCTGGAATTTTTATTTCAGAATCAGGTTGATTGCGTATTTTGACTTGCATTACGCCTGTATTATTAGCAGAATCTCCTGCTGAATTATTACCGTCATTTGTTTGGTCTATCCTGATAAGGTTTTCTTGCACGGGTGGTGTTCGAACCCGCATGATTGGCGTCCCCGTTCTTTCTAATGTATTTACATTGGTTTCTTTTGGACTGACGACGGTAATTTTGGGAGATATCTTCTCCGTGCTATCATCCCGTTCAGATATCACTCCTTTAGAATCTACCGAACTCTCTACAATAACGACCATGCCCGTTTGGTATTCACTATTCAATGCTTTTACCTCACTCACATTTTCTACTTGAACTAATAACATATTATCTGTATTTTCCTCAGTTAATAGTTGAGTTTCTTTCGTTGGTTCATCTTGTAAGTCGTATTTCTTGGTAATATTTATCTTAATTGTTTCTAATTCTTTACGTTTATTGTTTTTCTCTTGTCTTATAACCAAACTTTTTTCTATCGATCTATCATATTCATTGCTTTTATCGATCAATGGTGCTTGGTTATCTAAATACTGACTGCCATGTCGCCGCTTTGGGTTGGTGTAGTATAATTTCCTAAATTCTAAAATAGGTTTTTCTAAATAGTTTTGTTTTGGAATGGATTCAGGTTTCCTGCTTAGATCTGGATAGGCTGTTGGCACTGGTTTCTTTAAAGTCGTAGCTGAGTCTTTGTTTTTAAAGCGGTCCTGTTCTAAGTCGAGATTTATTTGGTATTTCTTGACGTATTTCTCCAAATCTAACTGGAGGGACTCCGTAGGGTTAAGCTGCGATTTCGAAGGTTCGGGTACCTCTTCCTTGTGCTGCGACGGTAATTTGCTAACAGGGTTTGGTATGCAGGAAGGCACTGGAAGGAAATATGATTTTATTAGTGGCTCGGTAAGTGAAAATAAAATATTTTAACACGTTCGACGCCGGTGACACACATATGTGACCGAAAAAACTGTAATCCTATGCCAGTGACACACATACGTGATCAAAGTAATCTCTTTCTTATGCCACTAGCATTAATCAAGTTCTCACTCCTATGCCAGTGGCATAAAAATACGAACGTTTTTGACACAAATCTGTGCCGCCGGCATAGGAGTACAATCTTTTCGGTCACACATGCGTGTCACTGGCATAGGAGTTCTATCATATAATTTCGATCGGCATAGTATTAGCATTTAGCGAAACAGTACCGGAGGCGAACGTGTTAAATTGTTCATTGCTCAATGGCTTACTACAGTCGCCATCAGCTATACCGTACTCGCACGAGACCGGGGTTCTGTAGGCTTAGCACAGGATCAGTGCGACAATATGTCGCTGCGAGATAGACTATCCATCCCTTTTTTATTCATATAATTGGTAAAAGATGGAAAATCTACCTATATAAGGTCCTAATTTATTAGATGCAGATATTTTTACAGCTGATAGTACTCGGTCTCTGGAGTATATTAAACCGTGAAACATTATAGCTTTTACGATGTTTTTTTGGAGAAAATGGAAAAACAAATTTCCTAGGTAAAAACACCCTGTTTATGCGATTATTAAATGAAAACTCATTGAACAGATTCTAGTACCACTTAACTGGAACTGGCCACTTCACGTCGATTAATTAAATACTTGATTGTCAATGTCATGTTATTTTCCGTTGGATTGTATCGTTTGATGACATGACAGACAGTGTTATTGTGACATGTGATAATGCACACATGATGATTTTTTTCAGACGAAATTATAATTATTTTTTTTGTTAGGAAAATGAAATCAAAAATATTACATGAAAAGATTTCTTAATTTATATTTAAAGTTAATTATTTTAATGTAAAGTATCATGTGTTAAAATATCTGCAAGTAATAAATTAGGACCTTATATATACCAATCATGTGCTAAGCGTACTGGTCACGGTATATTACATGCAACGTACAGTTAGTATCCGGATCGTGCTCGTGTCGTCTCCGGAAGTCCAAGTAGGAGCGCTCCACGGCTTCGGCCTCGATCTCAAGTTTGCGGAGGCGGAGTTTGGCCTCGCGTAGCACCGCGCTGGGACTCTTCTCGCACGAGGCCGGGGTTCGGGTCACACTATATTACAACGTACAGTTAGTATCCGGGTCGTGGTCGTGTCGTCTCCGGAAGTCCAAGTAGGAGCGCTCCACGGCTTCGGCCTCGATCTCCAGTTTGCGGAGGCGGAGTTTGGCCTCGCGTAGCACCGCGCTTGGACTCTTCTCGCACGAGGCCGGGGTTCTGGTTACACTACATTACATGCAACGTACAGTTAGGATCCGGATCGTGCTCGTGTCGTCTCCGGAAGTCCAAGTAGGAGCGCTCCACGGCTTCGGCCTCGATCTCCAGTTTGCGGAGGCGGAGTTTGGCCTCGCGTAGCACCGCGCTGGGACTCTTTTCGCACGAGGCCGGGGTTCGGGTTACACTGTATAGAAAAAAATGCTTTCCCATATACATACGTAGTTCCATGAGAGTCGAGGTCACGCATATAATATATACGATGTATACATGGTGTTTGGTCAGCGGTGTCGGAGCTTTTAAGGGCTTAAACTACAATCAATTTAATCGATAAATTACTATGCATTTTTTTGTGCCAATCATAATTAATAGGCGGCAATTTTAAAATTTCAAACAGACGAATACGGGTACATGAGGTATTTCTGGAATTATACGTTTTTTATCGGTCCTATCTTTGCAAAAAAGATAAGCTCATAAATAAAGGTCAAATAATATTAAAAACGAAAAATAGTAACAAATTCGCCTTAAATTTTAAATTAATTTAAATTTGCAATTGTGTTAACTTGTAATTATACCTTAAGTACTTTAGGAATTACAAGTGCTCATACATGCACTGGATGGATGGAAGGCGGCCACTTCACTAGTCAGCACACTGCTAACATTCATTTGTTTATGGATTTTGCACCGGGAACGCTAAATGCGGCTGTTTTGGTTCGAATTCGAAATTGGTCGAATAATTCCAGAAATACCTCATGCACCCGTATTCATCTGTTTGAAATTTTAAAATTGCCGCCATTTAATTATCGTTGGCACAAAAAAACGTTGGTTTTTTTCGTCCAATATTCCGCAGTATTTGAAGACGAAAGTCTTTAATCAGTGTGTGTTGCCAGTGATGACATACGGTACTGAAACGTGGCCGCTTACAATGGGCCTCATAAGAAGGCTCAAAGTCACCCAAAGGGCAATGGAGAGGGCTATGCTAGGAGTCTCTCTGCGTGATCGGATTAAAAATGAGACCATCCGCAGCAGAACCAAAGTAACCGAAATAGCTCTCCGAATCGCTAAACTGAAGTGGCAGTGGGCGGGGCACATTGCGCGTAGAACCGATGGCCGTTGGGGCGGGAAAATTCTTGAGTGGCTGCCACGTACCGGAAGACGTAGCGTGGGTAGGCCCCCCACAAGGTGGACCGATGACCTGGTGAAGGTCGCGGGAGTCCGCTGGATGCGGGTGGCGCAGGACCGGTCATTGTGGCAATCTTTGGGGGAGGCCTATGTTCAGCAGTGGACGTCTTTCGGCTGATGTGATGATGATGATGATGATGATGGCACAAAAAAAATACATGGTTATTTATCGATGAAATTGATTGCAGTTTAACCCCCTTATTCATAAACGTTTGTTAACTTAACAAGCAGCTAATCATTGTTTATCCCTATCGGTCTTAACAATGTGTCCATAAGAGTAAAAGGGACAAACAATTATTGTCTTGTTAAGTTAACAAACGTTTATGTATAAGGGGGTTGGTCCTTAAAAGCTCCGACACCGCTGACCAAACACCCTGTATACAGGGCGTCCCAGAGTTATGGGACATGAAGGGGAAGGAAATAAATTTAAATTACAACTATAAACTTAAATATCGTAGATAGTGTATTTTGCTGAAAGAAGACTTAATGTTAGTTTTAAAATGTAGTAAATGTGCATTCCAAGTTTTTCAAAAAATTACTTGCTTCATCTGGAAATCGAACCAACTACAATTTTTTTCCAATGTTGAACCAAATTTGTTTGGTTATTCATTTAGTTTTAGATACTATGTTTCTAAAGAAAAAATTGTCATTTTTTATCCATTCTTACGGATGACATCATAAAATTACGAAAAAAAATTTTTTCGTGTAAAAGTAGGTTCGATGCCTAGAAAAACCACTTTTTTTGGATTTTTTTAATGCAGTATTATTTAATTTTCAAAATAAAATAAAGTCTTCGTTCAGCAAAATATCCTATCTACGATATTTAAGTGTCCCATAACTTTGGGACGCCCTGTATATATATGGGGGTATGCATAGTTTCTCAAACACACAATGAAATAAAAATGTAAGCAAAAAATTGTTTAAAACCTGTGTATTTCTAAATGCACCAAAAGCAAGACAAGCCGGGTTGCACTATAGGTCGTGTGTGCCTTTATAGATTTTTTAAAACAGGTGAATTGTGTGCTACAATTCATGTGCAAGAGTTGTATGAAATTCCATCAACGATCCCTTCTAGCCTCACCTGAAACGTAAGCCTATAAGGAACATCACATAAATGGGCCAAAATTCTTTTCGTCTTATTTTGTGTTCCTAAAAACGTGACGATTTTTGTATAAGACGATGTTTTGTTTCCAATTTTTGATGTATATGGATTAAAATCTAGCGTGAAAATGAAATATAAGTGCACCGGATTTTTTTTATATACTGACTTACTGAGTCAAAACAGCAACTAAAAGCGTGATAGAGTGGTATGAAACAAGACAAATTTTGACCCAAATATTTCATTGCATGTTTGAGAAAAATAATTCTGTAATTATTAACTACAGTAAGTATGTTGTAAGTACAGGTACTATAGTAATGTAAGTAAGTACAGGTACTTACGTCTTCGATTTTTCTTTAGGCCTCTTTAAGACCGAGATAGAGCTGTTTTCCTTTGTTATTTGTGACTCAGTTCGCGAAGCAACCGATTGGTCTCTGAAAGATACAGGGTGTTTTTTTTTCGACCGTTCAAATTCTACGTAGTGAATGTGTAGGTCATACTGACCAACTTTTACTATGGGGACAAAGTCGAAATCGCGAAAAAAAAATCAGCTGTTTCATACATTTCGGCCGGCGTAATGCCGCCAATTTGTATGAAACAGCTGATTTTTTTTTCGCGATTTCGACTTTGTCCCCATAGTAAAAGTTGGTGAGTATGACCTACACATTCACTACGTACAATTTGAACGGTCGAAAAAAAAACACCCTGTATAGTTTTTTTGTAGATTAATAAAATTTTCTGATTTTGAGTCTTGAGAAAACGAATAATTGGCTCAGCAGAATCAATAAGGTAAAGATTAACCCCATTATTCATAAACGTCTGCTAACTTAACAAGTCGCTAATAATTGTGTGTCACATTGATAAGACCGAAAGGGACAAACAATTATTAGCGGCTTGTTAAGTTAGCAGACGTTTATGAATAAGGGGCTAAATTAGCGTAAGTTGCTAGAAATACCTAATCAATCCGTAGTGTAACGCAAAAAATTAGGCATGATTATTTATGAAAATTATTTTAATTCTTGTATTTTTCACTAATATCAAGTTCATGTTGTAAACCAAAGCATTTTTTTATAGAAATTTAATGTCTAATTTTCCTCACAAAATATTTTAGGTCATTTGATTTTCCTAGAACCACTTTGCACGCCAAGGACCACTAAAGTGGTCATATCGTCGGCTGACAACCAAAACTTACTCTTAGCAACCTCTTATGTCAGTATTGAACTTAGATACGATCTCTATTTCAAGTAGGTATTTGTTACTTAGTGAGTTTTGGTTGTCAACCGACGATATGTTCTCATATAGGTATGTCACTAAACTGCCACGCCAGCAGTCACTAAACTGGTCATCTAGTATGCTGTCAAAGTAAAAATAAGGTTTTCATCACACTTGCTGTCTAAACGCGCCATTGCTTGCGCGCGTAGCGGGAGTAATAGAAAAGTGAAATTCCCTAGGGAGTAATAGAAATGTCAGTACGTCATTTATTAATATTATGTCTTAAAACTTATTTTTTGGTTGGCAAGTGTGATGAAAAACATTGTATGCATCACGGTCGGTAAGCGGAATACTAACTCTAGTCATAAAAGCCCTCCGCCTAACGGCGTCGGGCTTCTAACACTCTCGTTAGTAATTCCGTACTTACCTCCCTTGATGCACAATGTACTATTATTTTCGTTGTTCATTAGTAGAGATACTGGCGTGTACGTCACATTTTGATGTGAGAGGGAAGGCGGTTAAAAGGTTAAATGGCATATTTACCTAATGGGTGTTGATGTGTTTTCTTGTCGTAACTCTCCGTTGGGCCGAATAGGACACGGACTATGCTCACGAATTTCGGCGCTTTCCGCTGCAAATTGAGTGCCTAGTTAGTAATTTCCTTATTTACAATGTGAATTTACGTTCCAAATGAACTGAAAGACACATGTCCTCCTACGTCAGATCAGACAACGCAACGGAGCCACGTCGTTACGTCGTCGCCCAAATTGAAATAGTTTTTAAGTACCTATTATTTGATTTTATGTACCTTTATCTGTATTTCTTTTAATTTTAGTTTCATGACGCATTGGTGTAAACTGTAATGTCGTGTAAACTTTTGTTTCAATAAAATAAAATAAATAAAATGTCACATCAAGCACATACAGGTGTTATTTGAGTCCCCTGCAATCATTTACAGCTGAAAGGTTTTGAATTATGAGAAAAAAATGTTCGTTGCCAGTGAGATTTTGAGATGCAGAATAGGCTATCTCGGGAATTTTTGTTTAAATTAGTATTTTTTTCAAAAATACACTTAGGACTAATGGCAGTACAATCAACAACACACCTGTGAATACAGGCAAAGTGCCAAAATGTAACCAGAACATGTATATATGTAAACAGAACTTTATTGCCTGGACATAAAGGTGTGTATACATATTTCTGGCACTTTGTATTCACAGCTGTTGTTGATTGTACATGACACACCTACATACACATGTTACAAAATTTTATAAAACATCATCTTTCTTTCTTTGATATTTTAATATTCTATAACATTATCCTTGTCACACTTTGGTTTATAACGTTAAATAACAGAAATAACATCCAATGTGGGATTACCGTTATGTTTATGATATATCACATCATCAGCCTCTGATAGTCCACTGCTGGACGTAGGCCTCTCCTATTAACTATGCGTATAGACGCATTAGGAGGTAAATGCCCATAATCGCCACGCTGGGCAAGCGGATTGGCGATCGCAGTAATGTGTCCACTATGATGACGCTGCTGCCCGTCATCAATCTTTTATCAAATAATGGTCAGTGACACTTCAATCCCTTAGTCAATGACATTAAATAATAAATGGACGCACAGAGCCAAACAAAAAAACCAAGAAAAGTGGCACTAAAAGTCATTTCTATCATGTTTCAGTTGAAGCTAATAACGCTCACTTACAATAAACTATAATAAAAAAAACTCAAAAAATAAAAAACTTTGTGAAGTGAGCAATAAGTGTCAAATTTGCGAACAACACCGCGAAATAGTAGAAACTTTTTATGTTTAAGGAATAATGATGCTATACCGTAAGGTGACCAAATGTTAACTGTCAGAACTGAATAGCGGAGCAAAAGCGCAGCTGTTTGGGGATCCACTTATATATTCTAAATCAATGCCCTTAGTCGACTCTTACGACACCCGCAGGAGTTGGGGTGGTGACAAATGTATTGTTACTGCCGTTACCACACGGCCTTTATGATACATAGTTATACCTAAACGTACTTGTAGTGTGTTGCTGGTCGGTGCCGGCAGGAGGCAGCACAGACGCCGGCGCGTGGCGACGCAGTATGCGCCAGCGGCTCAGCAGGTGTCTGCTGCCACAACACATACAAAATTAACAAATAGTACATTACATCAGAGGCCGGAAAAATGAGGATTTCCGGCCAAGTTGGTATATGCATAACCACTTACTTGCTTCGATTTTTGCGATAGACTCTATGTCTGTGTAAAATAAGAGTGATGACATGTAACAAAAGCTACATGAAGCAAGTGACTGGCTATATAGATATTATAGATAGGTAACGAGGCCGGGAATCCGTTTTCACGCCGAGGCATGTATAGTGCTTTTCTACAAAGAAATACAAACAAAAATGACAATGTTGTCGAAATTAAAAAACAGTTACTTTGCAGGCCTAGGCCTGTAGGTCTTATGAAATTCCATTTCCATCCCAGTGAGTTACTGCGCCCTAAAAGCGACAATCCGAGTATATTTTAAGGAACGTAAAGACAATATTTCATTGCATGTTTGAGAAATAGTTATTTACAATGCATATGCTCAAAAAGTGCTCTTTTTAAGTGTAAACTTATGCACAGAAAGTGATTATTTTTCCGCACGGTGTGGGAATGAATTTTCATAGTACTTTTCCGCACGGCCTGATTGGTACTGCCGAGATAGTCTGTTTTACTCGCATAATGCATTGAAAAATGTTGTATGATACACATATCATACAACATACACACATATAATACACATATCATACAACATTTTTCAATGCATTATGCGAGTAAAACAGACTATCTCGGTATAAGCCTGTATTTCAACATGTGTGTTGAAATACAGGCTTTCCACACTCGTATCATAAGTAACTATTCTGATATATATTCATTTATTTTATTTTACAAAGACAACAGTCAAAAAAATATCGCCAATATAAGAAGCTATTCTCGAGGCATCCAATCCAAATGTTAGTGGTTTATAGAAATAAGAAAACTTTACTTTTCACGAAATAAGATCCACCTTACATACCTGCGACTATCGTTTCTTCGGCCGACGACACCGACAAAAGGTATAATGTCGCCAGGCACCAATATTCTCGCACTAGGGAGCAATGTGCGCTCTTCCCCCGCACCCTTTCTCCAACCACATTCTGTCTCAGGTACGCTAGACGAGAAAATTACATTACTTGTAGATAAATTATCGAGGGTATTGTAGGTGCATTCCAAGAGAATGTCGGATACGTGACACCGTTCTTCGCGTACATCTAAAGAAAGTTACGAATACAATTTTTGGTGTATCTTAATTATATAATTGGGTGTTTATATTTATAGAGAATTCTCGCACTTTCCATATATTTCTAATTTAGCTGTCATTGCCGTCACGTACCCGACAAGTAGACTTTTTCCACAACATAATACCACAACAGGTGCATTCCACGAACATTGTGTTTGTGTGTTTCGGCTCTTGTAATGTCATCATTTGACTATAAACCAGTAAACCTAATTGCAATGACATAAGGTCCACCTCAAGAAAGCTACTTTTAGTGACATCACTACAAATGCAATTCCAAGGTCTCGGTCATTTTTCAATGCAATCGATTTTGTTGAAATTTGGTATGGAGATAGTTGAACACCCGAGAATGGACAGTTTAATTTTTATCGTGAAAATTGCCTGTGTGTGTGTGGGCGTTTCTCTAGAATGTATTGTAAGTGAAGCTCGAAGAACAATACTTACTTGTGTTCGATTACCGGAGGGGGCGGCCGTAGCGATTGCGGCAATACTTGGGTCGGCTGAAAAAGAGATTAGACTAAAAAAAAAATATAATACAGGCATAGCCACTTAATAAAGCCAAATGTACAATTGTACATATCCTACTTGAAACCAGTATGTGCAATTAATGTAGTCTTTATGAAGCAATGAAGATAATTTCGATTTTTACTTTGGGAAAATCTGGATGTGTTAGTAGCTCCTGAGAGTCCTAATGCAGTACTGTCGTACTTAGCGGTTAACTGGCGTTTTAATAAAATTTATTAACAAGTACATACATATTTTCAACTTAACCTTTTAAACGCCAGGATTTTTTAATGGAGCGTGCCCGTATCGGCACCAATACAAAATTACACCACGTAGATCAGAGCTTGCATTTGAATGAGACTTATTTATACACCGTGAAAACCTAATCAGACCTTAGTCTGATTTATCGGACAAGGTCGCGATGAGCTTGACATTGACTTATCTGATATATCAGACTACGGCGGCTAAAAGGTTAATACGAAAAGTAACGTAACTAGCGCCCACACGGATAATATATCAGTTATAATTTGCACTGACCTGTCTCTCGCAGTTCCGAAGTCGTTCCTCCTCCGAGCTTGAAGATGGACTGACACGGGACTCTTCCGTCTTGCCCTGCCAACACAATGCATATTAATTCAGGGATCGGACAAACGCCCGTCATTGTGAAAACATAACCCTGTTCCGTACAGTAGAGACTTCCTTATCTTATGTTGTTAACATATTTTATTTGATATGATGTTTTTTAATAACACTAATACAAAGTAGGTATCTATTTAGGAGATCCCAACTCTTTCTTACCTGTACAAGTTGCACATACCATGATTGTGACCAAAAAACAATTTAAGTAAAATTAATTAATATACGCGATTAACATAATCAGATTAAATAGTTTTATTTCAGGAATAATTATCGCGATAACCAAAGATAATATTATACACTCAATACATCGAAATTCAATATCAAAAAACCTAAATCGTTTATGAATCACAAATTCAGAATCATGCTTGTGTTTAAGTAAATAGGAATTGCGATCTCCTAAATACATACTTTGTGAGTGTTATAAAAAATACTTTATAAAATAAAATAAGTAATCATCATAAGATCAGGAAGTCTCTACTGTAAGGAACAGGGTTATGTTTTCAAAATGACGGGCGTTTGTCCGATCCTTGCATATTATACCGGGTGTCCCAAGATTATGGGACATGATGGGAAAGTATTCTAAAAATTGTTGATAGATCGTTTTGGCAAGAGACTTTATCTTATTTTTAATAGCGTGCAATATTGCATTCATAGATTTTGTTTGAGATAAAAAGCCTGCTAATTTTGATTTCCAACTATCCAGGCGAAGCAAGTATAGTGTTTTTCTCGAACTTGCAATGAAATAAAAATATCGGGGATAAATTTCACAATACAAACAAGTTACGTATGAAACGAATCTACAATATTACATTATTTTTCAACTTACATGTACACTCAGCTGCAGAGAAAAGTAGACCCCCTTGCATACAAATTTGTATGCAAGGGGACTGTAATTTTTTTTCTCAAACATGCAATGAAATATTGTAGTTACGTGCTTAAAAAGTGGCCGGGAAGTACCTCGTTGCCGGCCTAGGCCGGCAAGTGCCTCTTTTTTAACTTTCATTTGACATAGGGTTGTGACCTGGCATCTTGGCTTTTAGCCAATAATTATCTGTAAGTAATATTAGCTTAAAAAAATGGTTGGCAAATTTTTGCAGTTATAATTAGGTATTTAAATTACATAATTTAAAATAAATGTACAATAACTACTCAAAATAATATTTAAAAAACAGTATTATACGGCGCGATCCGTCAGCCCCGATCACTGCATGCAATTAATTGGACCCAACCGACCGCGTCGTCTAATACCGCTTTTAAAATGTAAAAATTTGCAACTTTCAAACACGTCAAATTAAAAAAAAAAGAGGTGTCGGTGTAGTATTTGACTTTTGTTGTGTTTCAAAGACTTAGTTATGTAGTAGACTTGTAATTTCTTAGAACGAAGATACATTTTTTTGTTTCATTTCATTGCATGTTTGAGAAAAGCATTATACATACCTCGGCCATGAAGTGACGGGTTGCCGTCCGAATACTATCCGGCCTCGCTTCGCTCGGCCGTCTACATATATTCTGCCGGCAACCAGTCACTTCCCGGCCTCGGTAGTAATGTACTATTAAACTGTTTTACGGGTTCTTTAACCCAGTTACATTGACATTTGTTCTATATTTTTTGCAGGCCTAGGACTGCAAAGTAGTTATGAAATTCCATTACGTATCAAGTTCAGTGATCGAAACAGCGGTATAGTACTTCCGGGTCCAATTTGACGTACGTAATGTTAACATTTAATTGCAAGCTTGAGAAAATACCTAAACTGCACAGTGGAATTTTATTGGTATTGGTGCCCTTAAAAAATTAAATCCCAACTCACCTGTTTAAAATTAACATTCTTCTGTTTCTTCAAATCATTCACGACCTGGTTAGGCCTTCCTTCTCTAACCGTACTCCTATCTCTCTCTACCTCATTGTTCATCCCTTTAAACACATCATCGGTAATCATACTCCTCTCCATAATAGATTTAGGCTGCGTAACATTTTCAATATACGTCCTCAGTTCATTTAACTCATCCTTCCAAAGTTGGTAATGGTTTTGTAAATAGTGTTTAACTTCGGTGTTTATTTTGGTTTCAGATCCCTTCTCTCTGTTGATGCTGTCTCGTTCCATCTTCATGGTATCTAAGTGTCGTTCAAGAATGGCCAGTTCGTTAGATATCTGCTGTCTCAGTTCTTCCGCGCGTTCCTTTAGGGATATTTCGGCTTCCTTTCGTTGCTGCTTCAGATTTTGTTCCTGTTTATAGAGGAAAAATCTATAAGTTCAAAAAGGTCAGAGATGTTCTCAAACCGCGATTAGAATGGGATTCGAAAGTACTGTTGACACACCAGTGTATAAGTCATAGGATATTCATAGTTTAAGTACACAGACTTACAGACAATACGAGTAGATTAATTAATCATTCACTACATTTATAAACAAGTCTTTTCTTGACGCAAAGTTTGGTTGGTACAGTCGATGTTAGATATGTATATCAATGCGGCCACGGTGCTAAAGAATGTGTGACCATGCGCTCTAAAGCTATGATAATAGAGGCCTACTCACTTGCTCAGATGTTTGTTAGCACCTTAGCCGCTCGGATATATCTGATGACAACTGTACAAGGACTAAAAGGACTGTGGATCTCCCCCCCCTCACATATATACGTAAAACTAGCACATTTGTGGTCGTTTTTAAATAACACCTTAAGGAACACTATCTGTATCTTCCTTAGTTTTAATGATTGGCGCCGTTATTTTCCTCTACTTGATATTATTACATTTATTTATGTATGTCTATTACAATTATTGTTTGCATTGTTGGTATTCACTTTTACCGCGCCACCTACCTAAATGTTGTAATCTTATCTCCTCTACCCAAAGGTTGTCTGGAAGAGATAGCTCTTTAGCCTTTTTTGACCTGTTTTTTGTATTCCTTTTGTATACTAAATGTTTTTTTTTTCGTGTGAGGTGTGCAATAAAGAGTTATGTCTTGTACTGTACGTTACCTGTTCTGCTAAGTCAGCAGTCTGTTTCTTAACCTCCTTCATGGCTCTAGTCATCTGCGAATGCTGCGTCCGCAGCGCTTGCGCAAGCTCCCAAAGGAAACGTTTCTTGTGTGTGATGTTCGTCTTTAACGCATCTTCCCGCGCTTTGTATGACTCTTCCAACTGTTAACAACAGCAACAATGGCGGTAAATAAGAGATTGCATGTCATAATTTTTGTACCGTAAATGGCACTCACAACGCAAAATATTTCCACAATACAACTGGTAATTGGTCTAAATAATTGCTGATAATTACACAGCAACGTTGTCTGCTTAATATAGTTGTGAAGCCCTGGGGGTTTACCGCCATCAACTAATACTCATACCTAATCTGAATCGCGATGAGTCAGTTCCATAGAATAACTGTCAAAAACTGGCAAGCCGAACCTAAATTGAATCGCATTTAGATCATGGTAGCCCCCCGTGGTACTTTAATATGATTCTAACAATAATGTATATTATTGTAATTAATGATGTGCCTATGGAAACTTTCCTATGTTGCGAAATGTTCTCAAGTGAAATTTTCGTGAAAATTTCCGAAACATTCTCCAGACCTTGAAACAATGGAAATTTATGAAAATGAAATCCTATCCATGCACCGAAATATTAGAGTGAGTAACGAGTACAGTCATACTATACAACACCGGTTTTGATAACAACCGGTTTTTATAGGTTTGGCCAAGACTTGATAAAATTCATAAATTTCAATAATTTCCGCGGAAATTATTCCGAAATATTTCGCGGAAAATTTCATTTCCATAAATCTTTACATTATTTTTGTAGTAAAAATAGATTAATAAACTGCTTATACTCGTACTATAATAATATTCAATTACACTAGCGAATAGAGGTTCAATTTGTGAAGAGAAAAAACCGGCCAAGAGTATGTGGGGCCATGCTCTGTGTAGGGTTCCGTAGTTATTCAAAAACATTATGTTCGAAATAGTTCTATTTTAAAGTATTCTTTAACCTCAATATTCATGATGTTTTCCATATTTGACAATCTCGATTTTTTTTGTTTCGGATCCGGAGAGGATATTTGCGAAAATATTGACTTTAGAAAAATACTTTCTCTTGAGACCCTTATTCTTTCTGAAAGACCTATTCAACGAATAGGAACACAGTAAAATAAAAAAATCATTCCCACTTTACGTGTAGGGGAGGTACCTGATTTTTTAAATATTTTATTGTACCACTTTGTCGGCATGATTACGAGGCAAACCTGTACCAATATTCAAATATCTAGTACTAACAGCCAATGAGCCTATGCTGCGGACAGACAGGCGGACCATGGACAGACGGACATGGCGAAACTATAAGGGTTCCTAGTTTACTACGGAACCCTAAAACAAGATTACCGAAGCAGTGATACAGTGACAAATTATAAACACAACTGTGGGATTTGGTCTAAGTCATTTTTATACGAATCTGCTGAGAAAATGGAGCTAGCGACATGGTGGAATACCTTTTTTCGAGAAACAAAACTAGGAAAAATTGCTGATAGAATATTAATTGTGAAAATTCGATTACGTACTAGCTCGCTAGAGTCTTAAACCTAAATCCTCAACATAGCTTTTGTTCGTTTAATTTAAGAAGTAGGTAAGGAAGTGGTGTCCACAATGTTTTTGTTGACGTTCAAGTCTGTTGGTGTTTATTTTTGGTTTTATAATTTATAACATACTTTCTAGTTCTCGCAATACTCCTTTAATAACTGTACATATAAATTTCCATAGAAATTTACTATGAAAATTTCGGAAATTCAAGAAATTTATCGAACATGTTCTTTATTAAAAGACATACAATTTTTGATTGTACATTATATCATGTATTTGATAGTTGAAAATATAAATTTCCATGAAACGCGTCCTTGTTATTAGCTGTTTAAAAATATTTTTTAAATTTCCAGGTTTTGAAATGTTCTCGAAAGTTTCGATGGAAATTTTCCTACACTTTTGAAAGTTTCCGCAATTTGCACATCATTAATTGTAATATTATAGCCATTATAGGTATATTTGTTTTACTTAAATTAATAAGAACGAAAGTACGAAATAGCCCGAAGAATGGATGAGTTGAAAAAGCAGTGCCATATTGCCCGGAGAATCGTGGGATCGGCGTATTCTCGAGTGGCCACCATGCACTGGACGACGCAGCGTGGGGAAGGAGCGACGACCTAGTAAAGGTTGCGTAAAGTTGGTAGTGGACTCTCTCTACTAGATGCGGGCAGCTCACGACTGATCTTTGTGGCAGTCTGGGGGAGACCTATGACCAGCAGTGGACGTTAATTGGCTTACGATGATGAAATGAATAAAGGGTGTGCACACACAAACCTCGTTTTTCATCCGTTGAAAGTGCTCTACATGGCTGGCCAGCGAGGTCTTGATTTTCCCCTCGTGTTCAGCTTTAAACATGTCTAGTTCAGACTCGTACACACTCTTCAATTGTTCGAACATCTGCGAAAATACAGGTGTACAGTCAACAAAGGTTCGGGCATTTGTCGAGAAGTTTGTATATTCTCCTTAAATAGACGTTGCGAACAATATAAACAAATAGAATACAGCCTAATGTGTTTAATTACCAATCTACGTCATTGAATACTGCAAAATTCAGTTATTTATACGACTCTCACAACTACTACTACTACTGGTACATGGTAGTTATAAAATTAAACTCGATAATAAGTAAAAAATTAAGAAGACCCTTTTATGATATGCTGTACTAGTTTCAAAAAATAGGTTTTATGTGTATCATCCCCTAAAATGTGTTCTAGAGACAGTTTGTTGTTGTGGAACTACAAGCCATTTTAACCACAATCAACCTTTTTGGTGTCTATAATATAAGTTCCGGGAAATTTCAAAACAATCTGATGTTAAAAAGCATTAATATGCAAAAAAAAATCAAAAATCATCAGCGTGTTCAAAACATTTTCTATGAAAAATTACCGAATGCGTAGCCCAACTGCCAATGGCTAATGCTCAATCGTGAACGAAATCAAACTGTTTTTGTACGCACTAATAATAAAGAGTGACAGAGAGAGCAAACTACGACACACTACTGAGGTACTTTCCTAGGCAACAAAACTTTCTCTTGAGTGAAACATCATTTGAACCAAAACTTTCTCTTGAGTGAAATATCAATTATTACAGCGGATACATATCAAGGTAAGGCGATAAGTTGTAATCGTTGTGTGAATCTAATAAAAAATTAGACCTCATCAACGAGGCTTCGCTCCATGTCGCCGATATTCTTCATGAGGTAATCCACGTTCAAAGCATTTGCTTTTGCTTGTGCCTTCTGCAAGCAAAAATACGTTATAGGTACTATTTTATATGTCTCAAACAGAACCTATATTATTTACTGAAGGTTGCAGTGAGTTGAGGAATAATAATATGAAAGGAGTCAGTCAATCAAGGTAATTTATTGGACTTCGTTCAGGGCATTGACCTATGATATGATAGTATTTTATTTATACTTAAATTTTTAACCATTTGGCCGCCATAGTCGGCTATAGATGACAACGGAAAATCGTGACTATGATACCGACATGATGACTATCCGACATGACTAGCCGACATCTACGCCAATACAGTAGGAACTTACGTAGAACGCCGTAACGTTCAATTTCGCTCGGCATATTCCTTCACCGTCTGGCGGTCAAAAGGTTGATTAATTTACTTCCATTTATAAGTTCGTAAATCACTATTTGCAATTACGGATTATTGTGTATAAACTTCGCGTAAAAACATGTTGCCTTACCCTACCAGGATCCATGTGTGGTATAACCTTTTGACCGCCAGACGGCGAAGAAATATGTTGAGCTCCAGACGCCACGCGTACACGTTTATTTAAGCGAAATTGAACTTTACGAGCGTCCCGCGTATATTCCTACTGCATTGGTGTAGCTGTCGGCCATTGCCGTCATTGGCGACGTAGTCACGATTTTCCGTTGTCGTCTAAGGCCGACTATGGTGGTCAAAAGATTAATGTTTTGTAACAATGGTGCAATAAACAATATTATGATCATGATTACGGCAGTCACCACGCGGCATACCTGTATATACTGTGTCTTCTTCCTTCTATATTTCTCCTTAAGCCTCCTATATCGGCTGCGGCAGACCCTGCAGAACTCGGCATGTTTGCACTGGCAGCCGATTGAGCGCTTATCCAGTGAGCTTTTTGAACTTGTGGAGCTTTCTTGTGATACTGTAAAAATTAATCATGATTAAAAAATCTTATACAAATCGACCCGGTTCCATGATCATTTCAATTAAGGCTTGTAGCACAGATCAGTATAGATAGCTAACGGTGGCATGGAACATGTCGCAGCGTTATGGCCGATAGGCCTTTATAGTGTGACAGATGCGCGCCCTATGAGCCAGTCGCAACTTACCCGCGACTGCAGGATGAGCTCAGACATATCCGCAAAATGCCGAATTGTGCCGTTATTTCTTGTAAAAATAGGAGTGTAAATAAACATTTCAAGGACTATTGAGTCACGTACCACATGAAAGTATTGATTTTTTTTAGTTATTAGTTGACAAAACCACGTATTTTTACAAATAATATATAACAACAAACCGCTGACATAAATGTCATAATGATTTTACTTGGGCGTACCAATTGGTTGAACTATTCAGTGACAAATTGTATGTGCGTTTTACATTGACGGCTTAGAATAGCAAGCAAGTTGCAATTTGGTAAGTGACCGTGCAATGTATCCAATTGCTAGCGATATTCACAACCGTCCTGTCATTTCTTGGTACGGCCGCTGCGAGCAGGCCGCGAACTAGAGGTACGACTGACCGTGCCGATGACAAATAGGGTCGATAAATTGTTGATGTATTTGATTATATTCAATTTTTCTTTCATATTTTGACCTTTGTATCTTATCTTCGTAAAGGTAAAACAATATATATAGATTATATCGCGTATTATATTATTTTGAGCCTTTTACAATAACCGTTGTCAAAGGTTGAAATTGTTTTATTTAAATATGTGACCATCGCGGAAACGGCTGATAACATTATATTTATTAAGGGTACAACCGTCTAAATAATTATTTGTTCATGTGATTCCCAGCCACAATTAAGATAGGGTTATAATGTCTCTGTAACTTACTGTGTAACACCTTGTCAACCACATTATAAGTGCAATAAAGATTGAGTATTGAGATAATGTCGTTAATAAATTGCTTTGTTCATATTCAAATATATGTTTATAATTGACATTCTGTAGTTTATTATTTACAAACCAGATCCGACACGAAAGTAAGAAAAAAGTTTTCTAATTTATTATTAAACGACATAAAATGAAAACAAACAATATAAGGACTTAACTACCTATAAATAAAAAAATTGGCCTAAATCGCCGTCAGTGGGCAAGGTACCCAGAAGGCTGGCCGCATTCCCCCGTTGTATAGCTATACTTAAACGCTGTGCAAGGTACTGGCCAGCCCTCTGGTCGCCTGAGGTCTCTCTTTGGCGAGCCGCTAGATCTTTAAAAAGTCCATGTGCACTTGGCCCCCATGGCCCCAAGGTCTCCACACCAAACGCCGCAAATATGTAGCTGGTTCCTAAAGCAGCATATTTGCGGTGCTTGAGACTTTCGGCTAATGATGCCGCGGCGCCAGCAGCAACGCCGCTGACCGAAACATGGGACGGCGCCAGAGTGTTAACGCAGGTGGCGTCCCAAACTACCGGCCGGCCCATGCTCCAGGGCACCAGCGTCATTCCGTCAGGCCTCTGGCCGTCGTCACTCGTCCCTGACCAGACCGTTGGGCTCTAGGACGGCTGGTATTTTCGCGCTAACAAGGGCGCGACGGATAACATAATGTTTATAAAGATTAGATACATCGTCCAATGCGATATTTTAATCTGTATTTATTTCTTATTAAATGATAGATCGATTTTAATGTTTTTCTTAATATTCCGGCCTTATCAAATATCTATGGATAATAATTTATCGACGTAGCCTCCTCTCTAGTGCCGCATCATATGGTAGCGCTTTAGCCAATCACAGCGCGGCAAAGGCCCGACTTCGGAGACACCGAGACTCATTACAATTTCGCTTCGTTACAAATCTCTCTCTTTCATATATCTATGGCTTGTAGTGTACTTCTATGTTATTAATAGGCTTAGGACTTTTCATAGCATATCGTGGTTCTAAAATCCTTGGAGCCGCTATGTGTAAAATTTTCGAAGTCAAAGTCAAAGTATATTACAATATTAAATATAATGATTTATACCTACTGTCACATCGTTACTGAGTTAATTTTAATCGAACGTAATTAATTTTAAAAATGGTACTTGATTTCAAAAGAAGTTCATACGAAATTAGTTATATCAGAAACCATAAAAAA
Organism: Thaumatotibia leucotreta; assembly: GCA_025490895.1. Lineage (NCBI taxonomy): Eukaryota > Metazoa > Arthropoda > Insecta > Lepidoptera > Tortricidae > Thaumatotibia > Thaumatotibia leucotreta. Next base: position 33,849 of record JALPQI010010529.1, read on the forward strand.
ACTAGACAATTAGGTTCAAGACAAACTAGAAAAAGTCTTAGATCGGAAATAGCGATGAAAATAGCGAAAGTATCATGTTGTTTTTCTCGAAAGTTTCAAATCTTTCGTATAAATTACATGTAACTTCCGAACAAAAAACAAAACTGAAGTTTGTCGACTTATACGACTTAAGGTACACCCGGCCAAGATCGGATGACCGCAATAACTACTAAAATAGTAGTATTTTTTCCTCACTCGCTATATTATGCATCACGCCATTTCACCCCACCCCTCTAGCTAGTATGCAGCAACCGCTCAGCCGCATCAGTCGTGAGCTACGAACGTTTAAAAAAAAAGTGTTTTTTTTCGAGAATTTTTGGAGATTCCATCTTTAACAGGAAGCTATGCACCTTCTTCTCCTTACTTTAAGAGTTGAAATTAGATACTAGTCCGACCTTAAACCAAGAAGGTTTTTCGATTGGGTGTCTTGGAAAAAAAAATAGTGCAAGTTTGACTTTAAGTTTACTCCTAAGCTATTCGGCTTAGTGGCATCAAGTAAATTTATATTGAAAGCTTGATTTTTTTATCACGTACATCACACATCTGCAGGTAAAAGTTAGTGAGAATAAATTTATGATTTTTTGTGACATCCTTTCAACTCACCAAAAAATAGTCCGGTCTTATCCGGGTGTACCTTATACGTAGTATAAATAAACAGTAGAATGAAATAGGTATATAAGTTTAGTGCATTTTATAATGGTGATACAAAAATAACCTAAAGCATATAATATAATTATATCGATAATTGCAGCAGATGAAACTTTATCGGTCGATACAAAAGCTATAATATTAACTCGCATCGCTTTACTTAACAAATCATTCTTCACATTGTCTTTAAGGTCTTTTGTGTGTCAAAAATAAACGTCGTTAATGTCGTGTTCTCGAGGTATCGTAGTATTTCTTTATTATGGTACCTACAATACGAGCAAATTTCGAATGTCATCGAAATCAGGGTTCTGATTAGCTATGAAAATAACACGAAAGAACAAAAATACAGCAACTTTCGTTACAGAGCTTCGATTTAACCTTTCGCATCTTTCAGTGTTTTACGTGTAAAATACTTTTTTTTTGCATTATTTTATTGAATTATGATACTCCGAATGTATTGGCTCTCATACAAACACGCGACTTTCAATTTGGTCAGACTAAATGTCAATGTCAGTTGACTAAACAGTTTAAATTATAAATTATGATAAAATACTTATAAATTGGAATAATTAATCTATGCTCTATGTGATGTCAACGTGATGTGAAGTCTATTTACTTCAAAGGTAACGTCAGTTTTGTTTCTTGTTCGGAAGTTACATGTAATTAAAGATTCGAAATTTTCGAGAAAAACAACATGGTACTTTTGCCATTTTCATCGCTATTTCCGATTTAAGACATTTTGTAGTTTGTTTGGAACACTAATTGTAATAGTTTGTATATGGTTTCTGATATAGGTAACTAATTTCGTATGCACTTTTTATGAAATAAAGTTCGTTTTTTTTTAATTAATTACGTTCGATTAAAATCAATTCAGTAACGATGTGACAGTAGGTATAAATAATTATATTTAATATTACAATATACTTTGACTTTGACTTCGAAAATTTTACACATAGCGGCTCCAAAGATTTTAGAACCACGATATGCTATGAAAAGTCCTAAGCCTAGTTATTAAGGTACCAAGCGACGATATATATAATAGATTGATACATATAGATACTAAAATACATGACAGGCATGACCAAGGAACAAACATTTGTGATGATAAATAATCGCACAAATAATGCCCCTGCCAGGATTCGAACTCGGAACCTCCAGCTCCATAGACAGGATCACTACCAACTAGGCTACGGAGGCCGACAATAAATCATTAATTTAGTCGAACATGTCAATCCCTGTTCATGGATTCAGTCACAGGGGGACGTCACTGCGTGAAGAATAAAAAATAAATATATCTTGGGACTCCTTACACAAATCGACGTAGTCCCACGGTAAGCTCAATTAAGGCTTGTGATGTGGGTACCAGGCGACAATATTTATAATAGATAGATACAATATAGATACTTAAATACATAGACAGCCATGACCAAGGAACAAATATTTGTGATAAATAAATACACAAATAATGCCCTCGCCGGGATTCGAACCCGGAACCTCCAGCTTCATAGGCAGGGTCACTACCAACTAGGCTACGGAGGCTGACAGAATCACTTCTTATCTTTCTTCATTGTGAAACTAATAAAATATTATTATAAAATAGGCATTTTGTTGTTAAGTGTGTGTAATTAGTCTCTTACCAGCATCATCTTGTTCCGTTTCACATAGCTGAGCACATTTGAGTATACACAGCAGCAGGGGAGATTTTGTTTGGTCCTTATACATGTTTACTATTGCATGTGCATGCTCTGAGTCACATTTAATAGCTAAAACAATATAAAATAAAATGTTATATTTAATGGATTATGTAAGGTAGATTGGGGTAAGATAAAACGGATTTCAGAATGGGGAAAGACAAAAAGTCGTCCTTCTAGCACAGCGTCTGCTGGAAGCATTTTGTCTTACCCCATTCAAAGACCAACTTACCTTAAATGGTTTTTAAAGTGCATTATTTTGGTATACAATATTTTAATTATCATAGATCTTAAGCCTTAATTTACCTTAGCAATAGCTGTAACTTGTATTTAATGGGTCAAACACGTTTTTTTGTTTTAATTCTGTGACTTCACCCACGGGATAAAAGTGGCAGTTTGCTAGCAGAAAGTATGCTGCACACTTTACTAACATGATTATTGGGTGACCAACCATGGACAGGCCATGTAACTGTCAAAAAAATCAAAGTTTTGTAAAGTGTAATGCTTATAAACTGTGTTTTAATGGTGACTCAGGAGAACGTAACCAGGCAACGAGAGACATAAAAAAAGTGATTGACCCTAATACAAGTGAGTCTCTTTTTAACATTATTAACTGTTTCAATGCGGATGACACGCCAGGCGTGTCATGAATGTTTTTAACGAATGGCGTATGACACGATAGGCGTGTTGTCATATTCTATGGCGTAAGGCACGCTTCGCGTGTCATGAAAAAATTGTTTGCCACCATAGATAAAAGTTTATGAAAATGGAACACGCAACAAATCGGTTGATGAGATAAGGACTTTTGCTTGTAAACTTTTGAGAAATAGGCATGGTCACTGGCCCACTTTATGTATTTTTCATTAACCAGAATCATTTGAGTCCCAAAGAGGCTTCAACACAAAATTGCCTTCCTTGTGTTGAACTAAGGCTTAACACTTTTGCTGACAATGAAAGAGTTAAGAGTGGTTAACCATACAATCCCGTCTGTCAATGTAGTGTCACCGAAAGTGTTAAATAATTTATAAATAATAATAAATAATTTATAACATACCTAAATTGTTCAATATAGACCACACATCATTTTCATCAAACCGAAGCCCCGCTACCTGTCCTTCTGCACCTAAGCCCATCAATGATTTAGCAAGTCCAAACACCATGTTGGCTAACGGTATCTCCGATACAAACACTGAGAGAGTGTAGTTGAATTCCTGAAATTAGAGAATCAAAGTTAAATTAATTTCTTAAAACTGTTTGAAGGTTCCTGGGAAAGAACTTCGAAAATTGAATGTCTGATCATACTAAGTATTTGTTTGTCCCTTTCAGTCTTATTAATAAATTGATAAAACCAAAAGGGACAAACAATACTTAGCAGCTAGCTATGTCACATTTATAAATAAGGGGGTTAGTATTTTATGCTACAAAAATCAACCCATAGTTTTATTTATGGTAGCAAACAAGACTTGCTATAGTGTTTGTAGAATAGTAGAGCTTATACCTCATGTGTGCTTGTAACTCTTGAGGGATTCACTTGCCTGTTGCCGAAAAAATATAAAGATAAAAATGTTTGTGTGAGTAGTCACATTCAGATATTTTGGGGCGTGCTCACAAATATCTGAGCAGGCTTCTATCGTCATGGCCTTACTATATAATATATCTCAAGACGACTCTACCTATTTCAACATATATGTATATAATTTTGAAAATGTAAACATACCAAACATAACAAATACTCTGCAACAATAATATTCAATGCCTGGAAAGTGGAGTCCAGACGTTGCGTAAACTGTTTTTGACATGGTGGGGAGTCTCCTGAAATAATAGTATATGCAGATAGTTAAACTTAACATTGGACACTGAAGCGGCATCATAAATCATAATATGTCGTAAAAGTAACATATTTTTTGTATTTAATATATGAATATTGCATTTCACGAACCAGTTTCTGCACTTTTTAACACGTCAACAATATGCCCGCGTAAATATGCTCTTAAATCGTTGAGAATACCATTTTTGTCGAACAAATCGTAGATGAATTTCTGAAAGTTTTCAACCGATTCTTTTTTATCCATATCTTGATTTTGTAACGTCCTGTGACCTTCTTGTAAGTAAGGTTTCATAATTGTGTATAAATTATTTTTGCTTCATTTTCTAATTTTGATTTCAAAAGCTTTTCATTTCACTGCAATTTGATTTGAAAAGTTGCTGTCCGGCTGACTGACGTTTGTTTTGTTGTTGACGTTTGACGACTTTTCCGCCATGATTTCCGCAACGGAAAATCGACATAGTGACTATTTATTCACAAATCAGACACCCATTTTAAATAGTGAATACTTTTACAGATTTATTTTGAATATAATATAAAAATAGCACTGAAATGTCACAATACTTAAATACACGACTATTGTTGTTCTACAATAAATACAAGTATGTAAGATTGGTGATGAACACAGTTGTGTATAATGATCCGCTATTTTGACAAC
>JALPQI010010530.1:0-48015 GCA_025490895.1 Thaumatotibia leucotreta
TGTGTCCATTCCATTATGATGACGCTCACATTTACCAACTATCCTACCTATTCATCATCATCATCATCAGCCTATGATAGTCTTCTGCTGGACGTAGGCCTCTCCTATTAACAATGCGTATAGACGCATTAGGAGGTAAATGCCCATAATCGCTACGCTGGGCAAGCGGATTGGCGATCGCAGTGATGTGTCCATTCCATTATGATGACGCTCACATTTACCAACTATCCTACCTATTCATCATCATCATCATCAGCCTATGATAGTCTTCTGCTGGACGTAGGCTTCTCCTATTAACAATGCGTATAGACGCATTAGGAGGTAAATGCCCATAATCGCTACGCTGGGCAAGCGGATTAGCGATCGCAGTGATGTATCCATTTCATTATGATGACGCTGCTGCCCATCATCAATCTTTTTATCAGATAATTATCAATGACACTTCAATCCCTTAGTCGACTCTTACGACACCCGCAGGAGGCATTGGGGGGTGACAAATGTATTCTTACTGCCGTCACTACACGGCAGTTAGAATACATTTGTCCTACCTATGGTAGATCCTTTTGTGAGATCTACCTATTTTGTCTTTGTACCTATCTACCACTTTCAGTCTTCAATCTCCTTATTTTTCAAAACCTTTCGATGATGAAGATCCTCCTTACGTTTCACGAAATATAATTGTTCGTGTCGTGTACGAAATATAAGTGTCGTTCTACCAATCTACCCAGATTGTATGTGACAACACTGCCATGAGTCAAATGAGCACAATGTTTCATATGCGCGAAGGTCAGACCTGCAGCCCTATCGCGAACTATGAAATCCGCAGATTTCGGGAATTTTTCTCTGTCACGCCTACGTTGGAGTTTGCGGTAGTAAGGCCTGTCCCCAGCAGACAAGAAGTCAATCTTGACACCAGAGGCCCGTTTCTCAAACGCTTGTAACTTGTCTCTTTTTAACACTATTGATTAAATAAGGACTTCCGCTTGTATTACAAGTTACAAGCTTTCGAGAAATATGCCCCAGGGGGACTTATGATGGTCCCGTTTTATCTATTTATCGTGCGTCGCTTTCGCACTTGCATAGTTGTTAAAACGTGACGGCAAGATAAGCCCATAAGACGGTACCATCATAAGTCTACTGGTCTAGGTCCCATGGCTTGTGGAGTATTGAAGACCCCACAAGCGGGAAGCAGGCACATTTTAACGTTTAAGGTGACTTTCCAACCTGCCTCTAGTCTCTTTTACTTCTCTTATTTGAAAATCGGAGATGACCGCTCCAGAATTTAAAAAAAAATGTATCCCCCTCTCTAACTTTTGATGCGTGGGTAGAAAAATAAAATAAATAATAAAGCTTCTGTAACACTTTAAAACAAAACTATTTCGAGCATAATCGGCCCACACACTGAGCAGAGCCCGACATGCACGGGCCGGTTTTTATTTTTTTTAAATTACCTGCTAGAGACCATAATCCCTGTGACACACGAATCTCATTGAGTCTGTAATACCAAGATGGCTTAGCTAGCCTTATTAAAAGAGACCAAATAAGTATGACAGCGTAATAAATCAACATCATTTATACTTATTGGGGTCAAAATGGGTTTAATGATCGCGAAAACCTGCTACCTTATCTAGCTTGTAAATGTATAATATATGCTGGTACGATAATTATGCTATGATTTTACAGTGGCCTATTTCACCATAATTGCAAGTGTGACAATTGTAAAATATCACTGGTACTGACGTCACAGGCCTCCGTAGGCTACGTCTACCGCTTACTATCGGACGGTCCATGTGCTTGTTTGCCACTAACATTACTATTATTAATAACGTTATTAAATCGTTAATAAACTACTTTTTATTTTCCGAAACCCGTGACAATTGTCGCAAGGTTTAGTACCTACAATTCTTATTCAATCTTGACATGAGGTTCGGCACATGTCGGAATTTCACTACAATTGTCGTGTTTTTGTGACAATTGTAATTTTGCTTCGCAAAAAAGCGTTTATTTACTGCTGATTTATTTAAGTTCCTGCACTACATTTTATGTTGGTGGCAAACAAACGCACGGCCCTCCCGATGGTAAACGGTAACTGTAGCCTATTGACGCCCCCGATTGGAGAAACAGTAAAGGACCATGGGCATATTTGTATGGAAAGTGGACCAAGAACCAACAGAGCTGAAAGTGGTGTCATTAAATAGGTATATACATTTATTTCATTTCATTCTATGGGCACTTTGTTCAATTCCATTGCAAAACTGAGATATTTGTATTTTAGTCAGAGTAAATACTATGATGAATGGTGTCTGGACGACGGGAATTTACTTAGAGAGTACCCGCAGAACTCCTTACTCATATAAAATTATCCAATGGAATGCACATTTGCACCCATAGAATGAAATAAAGTACATAAACAGACCTTTTTAATGACACTACTCCCAGCTCTGTTGGTTTTTGGTCCATTTTGACGCATAGTCCTTTACAATTGTAGCACTTGTCAATGTGGTGAAATTGGGGCCAGGTACGAGTATAATCGACTGAGGACTCGTGGTAAAGTTACGTCATCCGTCACATGCTATCGCAGAACACCTTCGATGAACACTGTTTAATTCAGAATCGTCTTCGATGCAAGATTGAGTGGCGCTTTGAAAAATATCGTTCCTGACATTCTCGATACCGTGACTTGAGTGATGGGATTTGTATTGATTTTAAAATCATACGGCTGCGAAAACTGTATGTATCTACACAAATTTAGAGACGAGACACCGTTATTTTTTTCTGTTTTCGCAGTTCACGCAAGTGAGCTTTTCTTTTTTTTTTTCATTTTGAATCACCATCATCATCATCATCAGCCAATTGACGTCCACTGCTGGACATAGGCCTCCCCCAGAGAGTTCCACAAAGATTTCAACCTGGTAAAGGTTGCGGGTGTCCAATGGATGCGGACAGCTCACGACCGGTCATTTTGAATATTATGGTTAAACGGGTTATTTCTACTCAGAATCACGAGCTCTTTCGATCCTAAAAATAAAAAAAGCTCGAGCATTTTATACTATTGGACCTAATGGGAACATTTAAGGCTTCCTTATATTTTCGTAAAAGCGAATGACAAATAGGTAGATATAGAGTATAGATCGTAATTGTATTATTCAGACAACGGTGTATAATAATATATACCTATATACTTTTTTGGCGTATGCATTTTAATACAAGGTGCAAAGTGCGAAAGGGTAAAATATTTCAAATTTGATAAAGTTATTTTTGAAATATTTTCACAATTATCTAGTCCATTATATAATCTTTTTTTTTCATATAGGTACAATGCAAAGGTTTCGTCAGGCGCAAAAAAGGCATAATGCTGGTAATATGTTTTGATTACATAAAGAGGTTAATTGTGTACTTAAAATAATAGATACTGAAGTAAGTGAAGTAAGTGAAATTCTGTTCCGGCGTTCGGGGTTACCCTTCAGCTGTTTAATGAACTGTTTACCATAATTGCACTAAATTGAATTGATTCATACTATAGTATACGTGTTATAAGTAGGTATTGTTTATACTGGTTTAATGCCATTTTCGCAGTGGGGTGTTAGCGACTATCTAGATCTTGTAAAATTACGGCTTCGTAGCAAAAACATATCTCTTTTTTTTAAATAATATCTTTTTGTCCAAAATTAGGTCCGCTTTTGTAACAGTTTTATCGCCGAGTTTACATTCTTCTGTCATTGCATCTTCCTTATTAAGACGAGTAGGTACAATGAACCCAAACTTGATAAGGTTACTTTATTTCGTTTTCGACTTCCTATGTTACCTTTCGACTCCATATTTGGAATAGCTTCACGTTCACGACACCAAGGCCTTGGTCGTTTTCACCCGCCGGCCGCAGCCGACGACGTCCAGTCGGCCGCAGCGTGTGAATGGTGAATTCGGGAATGTTCGGGAGTGGTCGTTTTCGCCCGCCGCGTGCGGCGTCCCCGCGCCGCCCGCTACTGCCGCCCGCTGGCCGCCGCGTCTCTAGTCATTTTGGAGCATTGCGGCGTGTGGACGCTCGGACAATATGGATAAATTTACAAAGGAAAGTGACGAGTTTTTGATTGAATTAGTTAAAGTGCACAGTAGTACATACCTACTACTTCAAAATATTGTAGGATTTGTAGGCACCCTCCGTTTTTCTACATTTAAATATGTTGTTCTTCTTCTTTTTCTTCTGCTTTCCTAATACTATTAGATAGTCCTCCTCCTCTTCTTCCTTAAGCAGTAGATATGCTATAGTTTTTTCCATCACACACGTCCGTTCACAAAAAAAACCCTCGGAAACTGCCGCGATTGGCCGCCGCGGCTACGATCTCAAAACGACCATAATACCCAGTTCACACGCTGGCCGCGGCGGCCGGCGTCTGTCGTCGGCCGCACGCGGCGGGCGGCGGCTGGTCAAAACGACCGAGGCCTAGATATACACATAACTTACATTACATGTACCTATACAGGGTGAATACTACTGAATATTAATAATTTTAACTATAAATGTATGTGAACTCAAGGTTAAAGGTTTTAAGTTGGTAATAATACTAAGATTGTATTCTAAAAGTGCGTCATTATGGAATAATGCAAGTTTTTGGGTGCGGCTCAATTGACGCGGAGCGGGGCTGTGCAAAATTGACCAATTACATTCTTCAAATTCGAATTTCGAATTTGAAGAATGTAATTGGTCAATTCGAATTCGAAACACTGTGATGCGCTCTCATTGGCCGAGCTCCCACAGCTCCGCTCCGCTCCGCGTCAGAGGAACCGCACCGTTTAGTTTGGTTTGCTTTTTTTTTCTACTGACGAATGGTATAGTCCATATTCCTTTTCCTTCCGGTTTTCACGGAAACCACCGAATTTATATGGCTATCACAATGAACATGTTGGATGAATGGTAAGTAAGTATCCATTATACTCAAGCAAATCGAGACAGAGAAATAATTTCGGACGTGTGCGTGACTATACGAATGGAAAAGATTGTTTACAATACAAGATCCTGTAGTCTGGGTAAACAGATTTTTCTCGAAAAAGAATATGTTTTTAACATTTACTAACGTTTCTAATGAACTATCAAGTAATAAAGACCAAAGTTCCTTGACCTAAATACGGAGCATATGATCAACCATGCGAAGAAATTCAATGATTCTGGAGGTAATATATTATAATTGCCAATATGATTACTTTAATTACCAATTTGCGGTAATAAAATAGATAATGTACACATAAACATCATGTGACTAATTAGAAAGATTGATTAAGATTTGTCATGTGATTCGCACTATGAGGAGAATGTTGTTGTACCTGTTATTGTGAACAAAATAGTAATAAAGTAACATTTGTTGCTAGTATCTACTAGTATTTGCTTTTGTCGTGTAAAACTGATTTACACTTAGGTCATGTTTGTCTGCAGGCAGGCTTTGCGCCTAGTGCGCAGTGCGGCGCACTAAGCGCAAAGCCTTCATTCTACAACTTTTGTTCTAGGTACCACAGTATAATAAAATAGTTTTAACGTACATTATGGACACACCCTGCCTCCCACCGAAAGTGCGCCCCCCGGCCTCGGTGACCGCACAGTTACCGTAGCATTTTTTATCTCACTCGCACAAGCATGACGCACGTGCACGAGCTTATGCCCCAGCCACGACATTGGTCTAAGGCGACCAGCGGCGAGCGAATCCATGAGTTGGAGCGGGATGCCGATATGGGTACGAGAGGGAGCACCATACATTTTCCGCTAAGCCGGTCGCCTTAGACCGATGTCGTGGCCGCGGCGTTAGACTGTGTGAAAACTGACGCGTTTGTTTCATAAATTTTATCGCCACTGTCTGAGGTGTGGTTGTACTAAGGTAGCCAAGCTAAAATAAAATAAAGGCTAGATAATCCCTAAGCTGGCCGTGTGGTGACGACAGTAAAAATAGATTAGTCACCACCCTAACTCCTCCTGCGGGTGTCGTAAGAGTCGACTAAAGGATTGAAGTGACCATTATTTGATAAAAGATTGATGATAGGCGCAGCGTTATCATAGTAGACACATTACTGCGATCGCCAATCCGCTTGCCCAGCGTGGTGATTATGGGCATTTGCCTCCTCTAGCCTACGTCCAGCAGTGGACTATCATAGGCTGATGATGTGTGATGTGTGATGTGAATCCCTAAGCTTGAATTCGCTACGCTTATTAGATTTGTATCCAAGTAAACAAAAGTGTTGGGTTTTTTAAGAGGCGCGAGGTATTTTTGAATTCAGAATGTCCCTAGCTTCTAGAAGCTAAGAAAGTCTTCTGTCCATTCAGACATAACCATAGTGTTCGCATTTGAACAGTTAAAGCATGGTAAGAATAATGAATTATCTTCTAATGTGGCTTTAGTATACAATACAAATCTTATCTCACTTTTCTTGGGAATTCCGGATGCGAATGGTCAAGGGAAAATGGTAACGCGGGCTGAATTGACAAGTTGGTTAAAAGTGGGCTAAATCGTTCTGTGAGAATGTATCGATGTAAATAAACCGCATTGAAATGTAGAAGAAACTAATTCATATGAAAAAAGCAAATAATCTACATGGCGCTTTTGACCCCCCATACCATATGCGTAGATAAGATACTTTTGATAATGGGTGTACCGTTACAAAACCAATATTGCACGAAGAAGGTTCGTGATAATACTGGCAAATGACAGAGAGAGTTGACATAGCAGAACAGATAACCGTTGTGTTAGACCTGATTTCAAGAGGAAACAACATTGGCAAGAGAAATGCTCACAATGACTCGCAAACAATCGAAATGACGTATGCATGATAATTTTATTTTAAACGAAACACGTAAATACATCAAAATTATAGAGATTGAATTTGACTTAACATATGTTTTACAAATTAAACATAAATATCGCTGGTTTGATTGATTGATTGATTTATTCAGAAACAATACAAGATTGTGTTTGAAAAATATCATTAAATAATACATTATTTCTATAAACTAAGCTTATCTACAAATACAAATAATAAATTATAATTAAGTTCCATAGCCAATAAACAATGTCAGAATATTTGCAAATTGTAAAACCAATGAACAAATTATGTTAATACGTCGTTAAATTAATACAATAAAAAATATCCAATAAAATTAATTATGCGCAAAATATGTCATCGATACTGTAGAAACACCCCCTCAACAAAAATAGTTTTAATTTTTTATTGAAGGTCTTGTGGTTCGCAATAACTTTTAGTTGTGTAGGTAGTTTGTTGAAAAGTCTGACTGATTGGTATCTTACACAATGCTCTACTACTTTGCATTTAGGACAGAGAGTGGACGTGATATTTTTAGTGCGACTTTGAAGGCGCAGCTCCCTTTCTGCAGAGGACTCCACCTTCCCTAGGTTCTTAACAAAATCGGTCAGCAAGACTAACACGTATAGTGAAGGAACCGTCAAGATTCTCAACTTCGGGAATTGATCTCGGCAAGAAGTTAACTGTGGGATGCGTACAATGGTTCGAATCGCTCTTTTTTGTGCGATCATGGCTCGGTTATTATTGTACTGAAAGCTATTTCCCCAACATTTAATGCTGTACCTTAGCTTAGACTCAACTAAGGCATAGTACACAGTTTTAAGCTGCTCAACCGTGAGTTCGTCCCTTAGGCTTCTAATCGCATAACATGCGGAAAAAATTGCATGTTCTACAGCCTCTAGCTCTGGTTTCCAGTTAAGATTAGCATCAATACTAATGCCGAGGAATTTTACAACGTTTACTACATCAATCGCTACCCCATCTACAAGTACTTCAAGCTTATCCTTTTTTTTTGTATTATTTTTGAACAACATTACTTGAGTTTTACCTGTATTCAATCTCAAATTATTGGTTTGGAACCAGTACTGAAATGTGTCTATTGCTTTTTTCACTAGTTCGCTAAGCTTGCTCATACTATCGGCCGCTAGGACCCCACTGGTATCATCAGCAAACAAAGTTAACCGGCAATCAGGAACAGTGGTGTCAATAAAGTTAACCAGGTCATTTGTGAAGAGTATAAATAGCAAGGGTCCCAAAATAGAACCCTGAGGGATGCCTCTCTTAACATTGACTAAGTGAGATCTAGCCGCGCTCTCAATATTATTCTCCCGACTTTTCAGCTCTACGAATTGCTTACGATTGTTGAGGTAGCTTTCTAGTAGTTTTAAAGCATTTCCCCTGATACCATAGAACTCTAGCTTCCTCAAAAGGATCTCATGGTCCACTGTATCGAATGCGGAGCTGAGATCGAGGAAGAGGCCGGCTACTCTTTTTTTCTGGTGTATTTGCAGTATAGCATCGTCTACAAAACAATCTACCGCATCTGTAGTTGAAAGATTTTTTTGGAACCCGAATTGCCTAGCGTTAATAATAGAGTTGTCATTCAGGTACTCGAGGAGGCGGGAATTAATAAGCTTTTCGAAAACTTTTGACAACGTCGGCAGCAGTGAAATCGGCCGATAGTTAGTTGGATCTGTTTTACTACCCTTCTTGTAGACCGGCAACTTCTTCTTCTTGGTTCGAAACCCGTGACAACCAGAGACTTTCGCAGTTGATTTTTTCTATGGTAAGCACATCTGTTACGACGTTGTGGGGGTATTTTCGGTTTATTCACATCGGTAACATAACTTCCAAGGTCTGACAACAAATAGCATTATCGCCATGAAAATAAATTACTTCCACTAAAAATGCGCAAGATGGCGAGGCCTCAAAAGACACTTACGTGTATTTGGCTGTACAAAGTATATTCACTCGAACGTGTAAAATGTATCAAATCACCTCAAGAGATTAGGTAAGCCCTTAATTTAGTATCCCGGGGTTATCTATATGCTAAAGCTGCTTGAAATAGCTAAATATACATAATGACGTACAACGTGTAGCGACTTTTGGGTTATTGAAGCGTCAGCTGGTCAAATATATGATGACATATTGCCAGACTAAACGACAGCACACGTGTTAGCCACTTCACTATGGAATGCGTGAAATACAAAGCACAAACATAATGTAGCTGTGTGCACTTGCTGTTCATTTCTCGTATTGCCTTTATGGATATCTAATTATTTTTCAATCATTTACTCGAAAGTTAACTGGAAGAAATCCTTTGATCCTTAAGTTCTTTTCATTTTTAAGTTGTTCAATTATGTCCTCTGTAACGGTGTTTCTTGACTTTTTTTTTCAATAAAGTTTCTACGTACGGTCGAGGAATGTAATTTCCTACCCATTTCGTACCTTGTCATAGTAGCTATAATATGACAGTCTTAGCAGCTTTCATATTGATTGTCACTGTGACAAGGTACGAAATGGGTAAGAAATTGAATTCCTCGACTGTACCTACAATTACATGCAAAATATAAGAGACCATTTATAAAGTAAAGTTTAATTTGTAAAACATATTAAAATTTGTTCGTAACGAAAGTCAAATTTATTCTTTAAAATGTTTATACATTTACATATTTCGTTTAAAATACCAAATTAGGGCTTATCAAAACGCAAATCAAAGAGCTGTATCAAAATCAATATTGTTAATATTTGATCCACTTTATTTACTAGAAGCCGTTGTACTTATATTTTTTTACGATGTTGCCATTTGTCAGTGAGATATATTTTCTTTCTCTCTAATAACAAACTCGTATTTCGATTCTCCATTCAATGATACATGTTATTTAACGTATAGTACATAAACTATAAAATGTACCTAGAATGTAATGTAAAAGAGCGACTTATTTATAATCGATATGAAACAATAAATGATCTAACAGATAAGCTAACGTTTGATAAAAGCTCATCGGGGACCTTCAATGAAGAAATATGCATGAATGAGCAATGATTTCCGCTAATTATTATCTTATCTTATTATTATACGGGTATGGAAGTAAATACACAACAAGTAATGACATTGAAGGGAAATTACGCTTATATCAGTTATATCGTTCTCGCTTATAAAAGCTATACAAAATATCAAAGTTTTGAAAAAAATATTGTCACGATGTCTAAAATATTACAAAAAACAATTTGAAGAGCCCACGGAAAGAACATGTCTAGTCAATTCAAATTACAGAAGGGAAAACCACCTTACTTTTAACAGAATAAGGTGTGAATTTGTCCTGATTTTTTTAAGCACTGGACATGTTTTTTCCGTGGACCCTTCATTTAATTCTAACCTAGTGTAGCGATCGACAATTGACCATACATGTAGTTATCTATGCAGAAAACGACCAACTTCCAGACCAAGCCAAACACATTATAATATTAAAGCTAAGTCACATTGACAAAAATGTTGAGTTGGTCGCTTTGTGCAAAACTATGGTCAATTAAAATGCTCTCAGACGAACAAAATGCGACTCGCACTTAACTTTTTTTTAACTTAAGTAATCTAGATCTTATTTCTCACTCAGAACCTGTTTCTGTTAATACCAGGAAGTCCTCACGTAACAACTGGATTGTATGATGCATGTGTTTGCGAAACTTTAATTTAACCCTTAAATGCATATTGATGTATATATCCATCATGTATTTTTAACTCTGACTCTATTGAAAGCATGTCAGAATTCAAATTTGAATAAAATCTTTGTCAAGGTCATGCATTTAAGGGTTAAAGTAGCACTTTCTGCGTATTTTTATTGTTTTTGATAAAAAAATATTTTAACTTTCTGTTTATTCGTGATTCACCAGAAAAGCTAACCCCGAAAATTTCAACTCCTTCTTTTTTCTTCGCCACTTTTTTCTATAAAACCACCAAACGATAGATTACCTTAAATCAGAAATTAGGAGATGGTATGCAATATTTAAGTCACCTCTTTATTAATGTACAATTGTACATGGAAATGCTTTATTATAATGAAGTTTACAGCTGTTTACTGCAAGAACGTGCACTTTGGCGGTAGAAAATTGATTCCTAGATATGAGAAATAAGTATGGATAGGTTTTATAAGGACAGACTTATCGCATAAAATTATTAATTGCGTCAGCATTGACGCAAATGCCATAACATGTCCAGGTACAATGTTTCATGGAGTAATTTTATGTAATTGATTGTAACATTTTTATTACCATTTATTTCACTTATCGAACTATTGAATTGTCAGCCCCCGTAACCTAGTTGGTTGTGACATTGCGTACGAAGCTGGAAGTTCAGGGTTCGAATCCCGGCGAACCCATAATTTGTGTATTTATTTATCACAAATATTTGTTCCTAGGTTAATCAAAGGGTAAAACGGGACCCTATTCTATTCCTAAGGCTCCGTTCTCTGTCTCACCAGGCTGTATCTCGTAAACCGTGATAATTAGACAGTTTAAATTTTCACAGATATTATATTTCTCTTGCACCTAAACACTATAACACCAAATACTAAAAGTAGAATAAAATAGATGCTTAAATATGTTTAACAAACGTGATTTTTTGGCTCAATTTTGTTTATGATAAGGGCATTTCTCCGAGCATGCCAATCCCCGTGACTTCGGTGGCAACATTATTACCCGATTTCCGTGGGTATCTAAATTTTTTTGGATATCTTGGTAGTTGTCAACTACGTCTACCAACATATCCAAAAGTTCTTGCATCTCTCACGGAATTCATGTGATAAGGTACAAATAATTATTGTTTATTTACTGATGCAAAGCTTCCCAAACTTTTTTTAACTATGACGCGGTTAGTAAATTTTTGTGCCACCTGGCCAATAAGTAACTTCAAATTATTGATACATCAATGCTCGACACAAAATAATAAGCAAAATTCAAGACATACCTAAGGACGAAAATAAAAATAATACTAATGGGATCGCGGGAATGCATGCATAATGCGGGCATGATGTCCTTACTGTCCCTAGCATAATCCCGAACACTCGGGGCTCGGGGAAGCCCTGACCTGTAGGTAGCCGTAGCATGACTTTGAAAGTATCGGTAACGATAGGTTTTACTCGATACGTAAAGCAGGCCATCGCGCTTGCTTCAATATGTCAGTGCGAGCGGGATAAAATGCATTGAGTATCGAGTAAAACCTAACGTATCCTTTACTTTGCAACTAATGGTATGGCTACTGATGTACCTATCATCATCATAATTATCATCATCATCATCATCATCATCATCAGCGCATAATCGCCACGCTGGGCAAGCGGATTGGCGATCGCAGTAATGTGTCCACTATGATGGCGCTACTGCCCATCATCAATCTTTTATCAAATAGTGGTCAGTGACACTTCAATCCCTTAGTCGACTCTTACGACACCCGCAGGAGGAGTTGAGGTGGTGATAAATGTATTCTTACTGTCGTCACCACACGTCACTGATGTATAACTTCTCTAAATAAAAGATTTTTTGAATCTAGTAATTAATTAATCAAGTAAAGAAAACAGCTGCAACACTGAAAGAATAACATTTGCACATTTACAATATCATTATATGAAAGGGTTTTTATAGCTACCAAGATAACAAAAAATAAAGTGTAATAATATTTTCAGTTTCGTAACTAACAGCTGTGGCATCTGCTACTTACGTACACCTGAACTTATGTAAATATGTTTTCTTCTAGTCCAGTAGCTGTACCATGAGTTGGCTAGTAACGTTTACGTTAAGGTTAAATGAGTAGTCCATCACGTTCGCTCTAATAAATCAGTTTGAGCGTGATAGACTTTCACGTAACGATGGTAGGCACGTACGTATCGAGTTAACGCTAATGTAAACCTTACTTACTTCCTCATGGTACGGCTACTGGATTTATTTAACCCTTTAACGGGCAAGACTCGAAAAAATCCTGAATTCCAGCCTCAATTTCATTATAGCTATAGTACGAAAAATTCTGTACTAGAAAACAATACAAAAAGATAGTGTTATAGGGTGGTAATTTTTGAGACCGGTGCCCTATAAAGGGTTAAATATGTTTGTTTCTACTTCTATCCAGGCAAATTTAATGACTGACAGTGATGTTAAAAAAATTATAGGTACATTTTAACGTTATCTATAGTTTTTATCACTATCATCATCATCATCATCAGCCAATTGACGTCCACTGCTGGACATAGGCCTCCCCCAGAGAGTTCCACAAAGATCGGGCGTGAGCTGCCCGCATCCATTGGACACATCACTATCACTTTGTTGATATTGCTTATATCTGACGGAGAATAAATGTGAGCTTTTTAGTAAAAAGTCCCACTTTCTCGCTTATCATAAGGATGCCGAGAAAGGTAGGTAAGTCACATAAATATACATGCAAAAACCGTCTGTATGCTTAACGACAAAGTGGGAAGTATTACAAAAAACTCACGGTTTAAGTTCAATTATTTTTTTTCTCTATCACGAGAAAGTATTGTATTCAACAGTTCATAGTTAAACGGTTCTTAAAATTCGGGTGTATCTACTCAAGTTTGCCTCGTCTTATATTTTTTAATATGCCTATTCTTACAAAGATGTTTTCGGTCGTTGTCAATAAAGTGTAATTTAAATATTTTAAGGAAATAGTATCGCATTGATTACCAAAAATACCGTTTGAAATGAGATTCGCGCCTACGAAAGGTTTTTATTTATTCGACTAACGGTAAAACTTACTCCTCATAATGACGTAAAAAAGACAAGAATAAGTACCTATCTACTGCAAAATTACACAAACAATAGAAGGAATTACCGCTGAAAAGAGATCTTTTCCAGCAGGGATAGCAGACAGCAATCTACATAAAAAAGGGTAAAAATACAGGTAAGGTTCTATTTTGATTAGAGAAAACTGAAGAAAAACATATTCGCATAAATGGGATATGCGGACGAATATTTTCTTGCGATTTTTTTTCTAACCCTTTTTTTTCTGATCAGCCGCGAAATTCAAAATCCGCAAATTTCGAGCATTTATTTTGTTTTTGTCACTCTGTGTGTCCTTCATTGGACACACAGAGGCAAATCCTCGAGATAGGTAGGTATACGATATAAATTATAAATATTAGATGTCATATACCAAAGAAAAACGACCAAGATCACCTAATTTCCGAGGTGGGGATCGAACCCACATACTCAGCGTTCGCGGCTGATGCCTGTACCCCTCGGCCACTTGGTCTTAGCAACCACCGGTCAAATTTCTCGGGTATATGCAATCCCTTACAAGGCTAGGCGCCTTTGACCATTCTCTAAGGGCAAAAGGTAAGGGTAAGGTATACGATTTTTTAAGTTGGCGGTAGTAGGCCAGAATAACATAATGAATATGCTCTTAAACGGTTTACTCGTACTACTATATGCCTTACACCTTGTGTATGTTAATCTATGTATACGAGTATACCATAGGATATCACGTTTTCAGCACCTAAATAAAAAACAACACAAACGAACCAAAAACTAAAAATATACCTACTAAATCCAGTACACAATAATAATTCTCATATCACCAAAATAAAAACCACTCACTATGCAAGCAGGAAACGTTCACATTAACAAGTTTTTATCACAACATTAAAGCGTTTTCGCGACGCGTGTACCGCGGCGGCACGTGTGACGCGGACTGTACCGGCGTGCGCGCAGCATTCGATAATTAATACCTATCAACTTATTTACTATAGCAGAGGTTCTCAAACTTTTACATACAACGCTGCTTTTGCAAATTTGTACCTTTGGTAAGGTCACCCGGGGAGAATGCAACTAATTGAAATTCCACTTAAGATGGTTAATTTTGTAAAAAGAAAAAACACAGTAATAGTAAAAGTATACTTTTACTGTTACTGTGATTCTTATGATACATGAACATTGTTGTATGTTATGCCCGCTTTCCACTGAAAGCGGAGCGGACTCATTAATGGTTCCGTTTCACGTTCATCGCTGGCTAAGGACTAGTATTCAGTTGACGGCTGCGAGTCACAGCAGCAATGAAAGTTAAACGGACCTGTTAATGACTCCGCTCCGCTAGCAGTGGAAAGCGGGCATTGATGTTACAAATGTATTTTAAGAAATTATTTATTGAAGTAAATGAATTGCGATACAAATAAAAAACACGGCGGAAAATCCGGAACAAGCTTCGTCAGGCGGATACAGGTACAAATTAGCAGCAGCAGGTGCAACTGGCAGAAGACTGGTCTGACATTACTCTACTGCTATCATGCTTGTGAATTCATACCTACATGTAACATGACAAATGTAGTTTGGCAGGGCGCAGCGCAGTTTGCAAAGTAACAAAAATTTACACGTGATTTGTCCGATGACCCCCCTCCCGTATGGTGATAATTAGTGATTTTTTTGTTGACCCCCCCTCCCCCTATACAGTATGACGTGATTAACCCGGCGAGCATGAGGTGAAAGAATCTCATTGGAATTTTAGACTGTCATTATTGACATAAGTGACAGGGGTGGGTATGAGATACCCTGGGTCATGCTCCCCGGGTTAATGGACAAGCCCATACCTATAGTACAAAAATTCTGTACTAGAAAAAAATACAAAAAGATAGTAACATTTTTTTAGTAACTTGACAAATGTAGTTTGGTAGGGCGCAGCGCAGTTTGAGAACCTCTGTACTATAGTACATTCCACTTGATTACCGAGATACCGAGTGATCGCGTAGATTGCTCATCGAGTATGCAAAGAGATACATTTCTGTTACCTCTAGATAGAAATACATATGTTTCCATATGCATATCTGTAACAGATGTTTCATATGAAAAAAAAAACAGTACTGTTGGAGACCAACGCGGGAATCGAACCCGTACTCTAAGCTTTCGCGGTCGATGTTATCATGGGTTTATTATTTTATCATATTTAAAATATACATATTTATCATATCGGTAGGTATTTTTTCAGGAATTGAGGTAATAAATTGTAGGTAGGTACCACCGCCCACACAGTTGACCATCGATTGACCTTAAGCCTTTTGTACCTAATAAGGCCTACCAGCGTACAGTTACGAAAGTTCAGTTCATATTAGTAAACCTTGGAAATGCAGCCTTAAAGCAGTTTCCAATAAATAGGAAATATGTAATAAAATAATAATTCATAGTTCAAGTTACACTAGGGAATTCATCAAGACCGAAAGTGTTATGAATCAAGTTAATGATCGATTCGCGTTTTCGGTAACAATTTGTGTTGTTAACAGAGCAGAAAGTGTAATGGATAATTTACACACAATAGGTAATAATGTCGTAGGCTATTTTGTCTCTATAAACCATAAATTGACCCAATTCAAGTATCATAGCTCCAATGGCAGAAACGGTAACCCTGTCGCCGCTAATGACTTGATATGAAGTCAGAATACTCAGAATATATCGTGCCACACACGCCAACGATTTGACATCAAGTCGCAAAATTAAAAAGTAAAATGCACCTTCATTTGACAATTTAAAGTTGACAGTTGTTACCTTGCAATTTGTTGCTTGGTGTTGGTGGCACGCTATTTCTTTTTCGATGTGATGGCGAAAAGGTTAAATTCGAATAGGACTATAAAATACATTTGTGGTTAGGAATGTTGCAATAAAATGAGTAATAATAATACAGACATTCAACAACAACACACTGCACGTCACAAGCCACTGTGCAGAAAGCAGTCTACATTTTCTCTACACCCCAGAGCTGCCTACACTGGTGTTGTCCCGAATGACTCTGGCTGTCTCATGTGGAAGCATTTTCTGGTGCCCATCTAGTTGGTTTGCTTCAATGGCAAAGATAAATCAAGATATACAAGTAATAAATGATGACCCTTCGACTCCAGAAGCTAATGCCAATGTTTGAATATTTCAAAACAATTATATCTACGGAACCCACAGATATGCCTTCTAATAGGGAATTTATTAATAAAGACAAAACTTTACTGTAAGAAATAGTCTGAAAAAGCAAGTGTAGATTTTTTACAATAATAATTATAATAAAAAAAAATTATAATATTTTAGCCTATATAATGTCCCACTGCTGGGCACAGGCCTCCTCTCATATATGAGAGGGATTGGGCTTGAATTGGCCCATGCTGGCCCTAAGCGGGTTGGGAACTTCACACACACCTTTGAATTTCTTTGTGGATGTATGCAGGTTTCCTCACGATGTTTTCCTTCACCAAAAGCGAATGTTAAATATCATCTGATATTCCGTACATAAGTTTCGGAAAAGCTCATTGGTATGAGCCAGGGTTTGAACCCACAACCTCCGGAATGAAAGTCAAACGTCTAAACCACTGAGCCACCACCGCTTTTTAATACTAATAAAATTTGTATCATATAAACACCATTTTGTTGGTATAATTTTTTGTTACACCACATAAAATCAAAGTTGCCTGTCAAAAAGTTATTTTTTTAATATTCCAGACGGCTTGATCTAAACCAACCAATCCCAAATTAGGTGAACCAGAGGCGAGTTCACCTTTCAGCAGAAGTAGCATATGCAACGGACTCCTTGCACAGATGGGGCCTATACTATGATTTAAAAGAAATTGTTTTTAGGGAGAAAAATACTCACAAATTGATTTCTTGAGCTTTCACATTGTTCAACTTTCAAGAAAATCTCCTCTTCGCAGTGTATTTATTTTATCATCTGCAGTGTATTTTCTTACAAGAATGTAAGTAAACCACTTTCTTAGGTTAAATAATTTGTTGTTAGAAATATATTGATTTGGTTCATCTTAACAAATAGGTGAGCTTTGAAAAACTATTTTTTCCATGTTTATAAATCAGAGAAAATGCATAGGTATTTAATAACTTTCTTAAGAAACCCTGTATAGAAGTTGCAGCACCAGTTTTTTTTTTCGAAGCAGTTGGTTACTGACTGTCATTTGTAGAAAATTACAAATATTTTACACAACCAAGTTTAATAAATTTA
This sequence comes from Thaumatotibia leucotreta, assembly GCA_025490895.1. Classification (NCBI taxonomy): domain Eukaryota; kingdom Metazoa; phylum Arthropoda; class Insecta; order Lepidoptera; family Tortricidae; genus Thaumatotibia; species Thaumatotibia leucotreta. The sequence continues at coordinate 17,786 of JALPQI010010530.1, forward strand.
ATATATTTCTCCGACACGATTTGCCGATAAAATTGGGACGTGGACGTTCGGCACATTTTCAACTAGTATAAAATGTACATTTACCGTATTTATACTTAGCTTTAAATATACTTATGAGAAGCGAAAGTATCGTTAGGTAAATAAATAATCATAATTAATGCAATCCATCCCTACCAAAGTAACAGTCCACCAACGAATTCATTACATAAAACGTTCCCTTACAAATCTAGCTTTGAACACTAAAATAAGCCACTGACCTGTTACCTCCCGAACTCAGGATATTAATTATGAAGCATTATTCGCCTTGTTAAGTCACAAATTTCGATTAAAGATAAATTTAATGAAAAAAGTCCTTCGCACCACGAAAACTAGACCGCACGTATTCCTTCGTAAACATTTACGATACGTCACGTAAACGTCAAGTCACTTTGACAGTTGTTACTGACAGTTAAAGATTTCTGAGTCCGTATCAAGCTAATGAACCCAAATAACAGACCATTTGAAACCAAATTTTATACCATTAGAGTCATTTCATATTCATAATTCAAATTGTTAATTTTGTATAAGATCCAACGCGATTTTGAAGCTCGTTGGTTTTAAAAATAATTATGTTATTGGTTGTAGGTTGCTGTTTTTGTTGCGTTCGTTATTCTTCGTGCGACTCGTGGCATAATAAAAGTTCTCGCATTATGCCGCACATAGGTATTTAGATGTCGCCCATGTTAAGTATTGGTGATTTTCATTTTTCACTGATTTGTTTTGAAGCACTTTACATTATCACGTTAATTAAAATAAGCAACTTAAATGTAAAATTTTATATTTCTTATCATAAAGTATAAAATATCATTCAGTAGATCATAGTTTCAAATGATTTTTTTTGAGGTTTCCGAAACAATGATTTATATAATATATTATTTATATAATTTTATTTTTTCCCTTCTTTTTACAATGTATTTTGAAAGTCTGCGAAGATTTAATGGTTTTCTTACGCATGAAGGCACTGGCCACAAACAATCGTATCTTTAAAAGCTAAACTACTAACATTACAATTTAAAATTGTGTTTTGTTTGTAAGCATGCGGTGTTTGCCCATAAGTGGTTATAACACTAAGCATAGGGTGTCGAATGTTATAATATACAGGGTGGCCCATTCAAATCGGTCAGTATGGGAAAGACTGAAACTATAAGACATACGAAGATTTATTCTTAGGAACCATGTCACCGATTTTGATAAAAAGAAAAACTGCATTCATACATTTGAAAAATAAATTGTACCCAGCCAGGGAATCGAACCCGGTTGTTTTGAAAAAAATAAACATATCTATATCTGCTATTTCTATTCAGATATCGTTTGTGTAGGTCTTAAGCAGTAAATGTCTCTAAGAAACATGATGTCTAAAATGAATGGAATTCATTGTTTTCACGTACTTAAATTTATTTTACTAGGTGTTTATTGTGTAAATCTTAAGAAAAAAAAAACTTGTTTCTTTCATATTATTTATCAACGCAGTTTTTCTTATTATCAAAATCAATGACATGGTTCCTAAGAATAAATCTTCGTATGTCTTATAGTTTCAGACTTTCCCATACTGACCGATTTGAATGGGCCACCCGGTATATTATATTATGTAACTCAATGTATTGTTTGAGTGTCAATAGTCGTTGGTAAACCAATAAAGAGAACAAAAATACGAGGATTTTGCAATCATGAGATTCATGAGTTTTAAACAATAATTTTGATAAAATTCATGAATGGAGAAAGTTTACATTTTCCATAGATTTCAAGAAAACATTTTCCATTTAACGAAGTTAAATAAAATTAAATTCAGTAAATATAGGGGAGCAGTGGGCTTATTGTAACAATTTTAGGAAAAAAGGGTATAAAACTGAGACTATACAAACAATTTCGAATGTAAAAGAATATCTTGAGAGACTAGCTATCTATCTAGCTTTTCAGTAATTAATATTAGAAAAATCTATGTAAATATTTAATCAACGGTCATTTTTTTTTTAAATAATCGACTGTTACAACTTACCCCGTCTTTGGGGCTTTTTGTAACAGTAATGGGGTACTTAGTAACAATCAAATAATTATTTGATTTGCTATTGTTTTAAGTATTTATTGGTATTTTACAAAATTATTACACTTAAAATAGATAACAATACTAAGATAAACTTTGAACAAAACAAAATTGTACTCCAATTCCGGAAAACTAATCAATATAATTATTTTCGTTCTAGTATTATTTTTACATCTTATTTTTATCTAATCTTATGAATAATATTGGCAGTTTAAATCTCACAGATTATTTAGAATCACAATAGTAATGACCAGACTTCTGGAAATTAGTTTTATATTATATTTTTTTAGTATTTGTACTCAAGTATTAGGTTGGCTTAAGTGGTATATTTTTTGCAGAAATTGTAACAGCACATTGATATGCCAACTTTCTGACCTCCGTCCAAAATAGTTGTCCGCACTGGTCTTAAATATGCAGATATTTTTTCTTCTTTTTGTAAGTTGTAGCATGTTACTACTAGCCCCACAATTGTGTTACAACTTGTCCCATGGTGTATTTTTTAACAGAAACTACGTTTACGAAAAAACTACACAGCTTCAAGCAAAACACGTTTTATAACATTAAACTGTAATAAATTATCTAACATTTTTGTAAAGACAAAAATAATAATCTTTTAAAACATTGCCAAGAAACAAAAATTTACGAAAGATTTTTTTTCCAATACCTGGCGGAATCGGAGCGCGTGCTCATGACATCCCTCTGCGCCGTCCGACGGGTCACTGGCGGTGCCCGGGTAATAGATTACCTTATAAGGATTGTATAAAGTCAAAAATTATGTAATTAAATGTTCATTAAGTAGGTAAAAATTAAATGTTACTTCTTACCCCTGCTACAACTAGCCCCCAGCTCCCCTATTTGATTTCTGTCCTACTACGACTTTTCGCAGAATAACACAGTAAGTGTACCTACAGTGTTATTCTGAGCCAGTGGGTCTAATTAATCCCATAGGTCTGGCTTTAGAAAGGCACTCATCGTGACATTTCATCAGCACCGGTCGCTGCATACGGCCATCTGTCCAATGTCGTTTCAAAGGATTTCACCGGAGGTAAACATTTGCTTCCACCGTCAACTTTGGTCGAGTTACAGATGTTACGAGAACGCGGGAAAACAAGCATAACTTGAGCTGGGATCCTATAAAACTATAAATTGTCAGGGATAGTGCAATACCACGTAACTAACAAATTCAATTAGAGTAAATTTGAATGTCAATTGTTTGATATTTGAACACTATCTGCTTTGGTGGTTAGGCGGTATTGTACTATGCCCGACGAAATGTCATAAGGGTTTATGTTAGGATTAAGCTCTGTTACACAATATAGAGTCAAATTTCTAGCTAGAATGTGAGCGACACTGCAAAGGTTTTCAGTGGGTACTCCTATCTGCATAGAATAGTCAAATAAATATCAGTGCATGGCGAGAAGCACTTGATAATTCAAGATATTTTGGGGAAAAAAAAGATAAATTGAAGTTCAAATTTCTACTTTTCATCTCGAGTTATCAAGTTTTTCACACCATGCCACCGCAATAATGGGCTTCCACAGCGGGAGTGACCTGTGACGGCTGTGACATGTGTAATTAACTGTAATATCTCTTTCTAACAACCTTTGGCAGTAAAAAAAGCAACAAATTCAATTTTTTTACTACAAACTAGCCACACCATCAAAGCCAACCACCAAATTTTTTAGAGGATAATATTGTTGGTGCTGTTACTTTGAAAGCTTTATAGTTAGTGATTTATAGTTATTAATAAATTTTGTATTGTGTTTTATGTACTATGGGTTGTGTGACATGAAATAAATCAATTTTATTTTTATTTATTATTATTTCTAAATTTGTCAATTTACTCGGACACTGCAGCGTAAGATTTCGTGCGAATTAAAAGGACATACTGGCCAATGATCTCTATAATCCAAAAGCCAATCAAGGCGCAAGGCACTGGTCTCACCGCAAGCTACTAAGCTATGAACTATGCGCTATAAACAAAAGATACGCACTCCCGTGTAAAAAAAAAGAGATGCGGCGATAGGTACTCGCCCGGCGATGATAGCTGGTAGCTGGGCGAGTATCGCCGTGTTTCATTTATTTACCTGGGAGTGCGTATCTTTCGTTCGTGTTCATAGCCGATAGTTTATAGCTTAGTAGCCTGCGGTGAGACCAGTCCCTAATGTAGTAACAGTGACATCTACGAAATATTTTTGATAGCGCGACTTAGGTTCACCTGACACTTCAACTTGGTTAGCGATCGGAACAACCCCCACCCGGTCATCACCATCAGCGTCAAACTCGCCCATTCGCAAATCTACACTTTTCACCGACCGTACCTACCTAACGTTTCGTCCAAATTCGTCGCGAACTTGAAAGGATTTTTCTGTAACGGCAAATTCCATTTGCGGACTTTAATTCGGTTGAAAGGTAACTGAGGCCGAGTTTTCTTTGATGTGATCAAGCAGCGTGCTTAGTTAGAGGCGAAAACAGCCTTTGAGTATTCACTATAAAATAAATGTCGTACAGTCAAGTGCAAAAATATGTATCGAAAGAATCCTATATAAATATGTTATGAAGTTCTTATTACACGGAATTAAAATGCACTGGGACATATTTTTGAGTATTTTTTGACATTATAAATAGTGTGCTACTATCATGCAGGTCTTTATTGAAACCGAGAAATGATGATTTTTACTCAAACTGTGAGCATTATTAGATTGAAAATTCAAATTTTAAAAGTAATTGAGTTTGTATGTATGTACTACAAATTAATCGTTAATTAGCGCTTACTACTCGTATGACAGATCGCAGTCAGTTCGACAACCAAGCAATATATCCGTTGCACTGATTGTTCGAAAGTAATAAAATTAATTATTCAGTTAATATAAATAATTGTCAACTGCTAATACTTGAAAACGAATGTTAGTAATGCGTATTCTTACTCATTTTCTTAAAAGCCCGGGTCATGGTATCACACTGTTTATACTGAAAAGTATTTTCTGAAAAAATTTCGAATTCTACGTAATATTTTTAATTAGGATGAAGTATGAGGAAGTCGCTTCGATGATAACTTCCCAATTCAATAAACCTATCATAAAAATTGTCCATTATTATTTTCTTCCTTTCCCTACAGAAGCTCTATACTTGAACATTGCCTTAAATGGATGCCTACTCATTTTGTTACACTCGTTGTGCGTAGAACAATATATAGGCTACCATTCAAACAACATACAACCAAAGTGCATCAGCCAAACAGCACCACTGCATAATATTTTAATTTAACTCATCAGAATGTATCCTATAAATTCCCTTTTTTATAGAAATATGAAAACCAAGCGACCGCGTGGAAGAGTGATAAATTGCGATATATTCGTCCCGGTATTTGTCACCGTGACCCTCTCGTGTGGAATTGTGCTCATATTGTAGGGGCTAATCCGGTAAGAGAATTCATCAGGATCCGGCCAGGTCCTTATCACGACTCTCACACAAGTACCTATATGTTTATATTTGTATCGTCGCAGCACAATAGGGATGATGACTGTAGTTAAAATAAATTATTTAACATTATGCACGACATAATACACGATGAAATTATTACTAAGACGTGGTTTGCAGTAATTTTTGTACAAATATTCTATTCTGCGACCATATATAATAGTACATTATGATACAAGTGTGCTAAGTTGATCATTATACTCGAGGCGGTATTGTGCGCGCGAGCTGCAAGCGAGCGCGCATAAGATAGCAGAGAGTATAATGATCAATGCACACGAGTTTCATACGACGTTTTTCAACACACTTGCGAGGAATAACCAACTTTTAGTTACACTTTTACTAACCAGGTAATTACTACCTACTTAACTTAGTAGGTACTATAGCGTTCAAAAGAGCCTGGGCAATCGAACAAAACTATCGTTTGAAGCTAAATTGAGCGCCACCTTTGTGGGATTGATGTAACAAGGCTATTACAGATGTAAAGGTAATCTTAGTAGTAATGTTAGCTGTCCCTAGATGGCGTTGATAGTCAAAAAACTAAAAAAAAATTGTGCACACAGATTTAAACTTTATATATAACTCTCCTCGAGTATTCTGACGAGACTTATTCTTTTCTACTTACTGACTTATCTTTTTTTTAGGATACTTTTTGTTTTTTTTTTATTGTCATTATTGAGACATTATTAAATCTGTTCAAACATCCTGTGAATTTTCACCCACCGGAGCGTAGCGTAACCGGAAAGCCCTTTTTGGCCAAGATCTAAAAAAACACAAATTAGTTTAATATTCGTGGGATACGAACCTGGGCACTCTAGTTTAGAAGCCGTATGCGCAAACCACTGAACCAAAGTGTTATTAGTAAAGCGGCCGAAATATAACGTCAGTTGAAACCTTGGTATATTATCCGTAAAATATGCTAAGGGAATTACAGTTTTATTACCATAAGACTAACGTTAGAATGGCATATCAACGTTTTAATATATTGATAAAAATGTATACTATAAAAACGTAAGAGGGTAAGTTTAAGTTTTCTAAATACCATACTAGTGCAGATTTTTTTCTTAATCAAAGATTCATCGCATGTTCCTTTGTCTGCTACCGTATACGATTGAAAGTGTATTACCGTTACTAGCTGATTATAAGAATGAGTTCTTCGTGCAATATTGATATGATAACCAGATCGCAAATAATTGCCTTGCATAAGGAAGGCAAAAATAAATCAGAGATTGCTAGAGAAACAGGTGTCAACGTAAGTAGTTTAATTTAATTTACTTCTTTTCGGTATTAAAATGTTTGCATTATAATTTAATAATAATTATATTATATTTTTTACAATTGTTTCAGAGGAAAACTGTTTCTTTATGGGTAGATCGATACCAAGGAGAAGGGTCTTTGTCCCACCGGCACAAAACTGGAAGACCACGCCTCATTGACACACAGCAACGTCAGTTGATGGTGCGGGAATATGAGGAAGACGGATTTAGGCCCACAAGACACTACGCCGGTTTGTTTGGCACAAGTCCGCTTACGGTTCGTCGTGTGCTTCATGAGGAAGGCATCCATCACCGCAGACATGCCATCAAACCTTTGCTGACGGATGCTCACAAAACGGCAAGGTTACAGTTTGCTCGGGACCATCTTCTTGACGACTGGACTAGTGTCGTCTTCACTGACGAGAAGACTTTTAAATCCAGTCAACACGGACGCCTGAGCTTGTGGCGTCGAAATAATACGCGATACGACAACGATCATATCGTGCCCAACATGGAATCGGGGCGTATCACAGTGAACATGTGGGGTTGGATGAGTGCAGCTGGTCCGGGAGAACTTGTCAGAATACCTAGCCGTGCAAATAGTGAACATTATGTAGAAGTGTTGGAGGAGACCATGTTACCTACAGTTCGAAATGTGTATCCAGAAGCAGAATTGCCGTTGGTGTCGTTTGTGCAAGATAATTGTCCTATACACCGTTCGCGTAATGTCAAAGAATGGTTTGGAAAACACAAAAATAATATTAAAGTTATTTCCTGGCCTGCTAGATCACCGGATTTAAATCCGATTGAAAATGTATGGGGTGTTATTGTCCAACGCTGGGATAATAAAAATGAAAGGACCCCGGAAGCGTTGGAAGCACATTGCTTAAAAATATGGGAAAGTATTCGTGGTTCAGATTTATGTTCAAATTTAATAACATCAATGCGTTCCCGATTACAGGCAGTTATTGATAACGAGGGGGGCTACACCCGATATTAAATAATATAAAAAATACACTTACTGGACTTGTTAAAGTCGAGTAAGTATATTTTTAACATTGTTTAAAAATATTTTATCAATAAGATAATAATTTTCTTAGGCTACGAAACAGTGGTGTTTAAAAAAACTACTACCTAAATAAGACACTTATTGACTCCCTTACTTTAAATTTCTCGATTACAATGACATGTAACAGTGAAGGAAGTTTAGTAGTTTGTATTTTGATTAATAGTAATAAATAATAATATTTATAACACTTTCCAGCTGGGATTTATGTAAGCACAACGGAACGTCGAATTCTAGGATTGGTAAGTTAAGTCAAAACTCTTGATTCCCAAAAATAGTGATGGTGGATAGATGACAATCTATAAAATCTACAAATTGATTTTTATTTTTTAATTAATAGTAATAGTCTCATAAAACAAATCGTAATTATTGTTTATTTCAGTTGCTAAATAGGTATTACGGTTGCCAATACCTTTAAGTAGTTTTATTGAGGCGAAGTTTCAATCTTTTTCCGTTTTCGGAAATGATACTTAAGCTTAAACCTCAATAAAAAGTAAACAATATTGCCTAATTATAAATCTTACACTTTTTTTACGATGTAAATTAGTTAAATTAAAGCACACCTCGTATTCAAAATGTGTTTAATTTCGAATCAACGTTATAAACACTGCTCACTTAATGTGTTATTTATTTAACCAACTCATGCCATTACATTATCCTAAAATAATAAAATAGTACTTGATTATGGATTTTTCTTTAGATAGTTTGTTTACAATGTTATCAATTTCTATTGATGGTAACTTTTACTGAATTATTTCAAAAGATGGTATGTCTTAGCACATAACTCGTTGAAAAATTAAATGTAAACATGAAATCGCTCAATAGCTTGAAGGTAATTTAATTTCAGAACCTTACATATCTTGTAGTATAATAGTTATTTAAAGTTGCCGATTTCTAAAAATGAACATTTGATAGTTTAGAAATGAGCCTTATATATATGATGTTAAGGCTATCGGAAAAATGGTGAGTCTTACCCTCATATTAATAAGGATTAATCTATAACTGTGAAAAGTTCATTCTTAGAAATTGGCAAATATAATAAAAAAATATGTTTTAGCTTCCATTGTGCAGTCATAAGATTTATTATTATGTTTTGGTTTGAAATAAATACGCCTTGTAGATAAAGTAATAAAATATATAGGGTTAAAATCAGATACAGCTTTTGTATTTTTTTTAATACGTATTATCATTCATAAGTGCAACTGCAAATTGATTAAACAGCGTTTTTTGCTAACAAGACATAAATTATTTATTAAGATTAAGATTGGTTGTAATTTGTAATTAATTAATAAAAAATATAGAAAAAAATGAAGTGTCCTATTTTTTTGTGTTTTTATCCGTTAGCAATTCCTGAATAAACACAATAAGTACCGTAAAACTACCTAACTAAACTCCAAATGCTCCCAACAAGAAGATTGGGACTGACGTTTATTAAGAATTGAAATTGTGGACTATTATATAGTTGCAGTATTGGACCATAGTTAGGTGATTTTACGGTATTAGACCATAGTTTCGGGGGCGTCAGCCTCCGTAGCCTAGTTGATAGTAACCTTGCTTACGAAGCTGGAGGTTCCGGGTTCGAGTCCCGGCGGAGGGCATTATTTGTGCATTTATTTATCACAAATATTTTGTTCCTTGGTCATGGCTGTCTATGTATTTAAGTATCTATATCTTTCTATCTATTATATATATATATATATATCGTCGCTTGGTACCCACATCACAAGCCTTAATTGAGCTTACCGTGGGACTAGGTATATTTGGGTTAGATGTCCCAAGATATTTATTATTATTATTTATTCCCACAAGTGGTAACAACTGGGAATTAAAAATCGTGGGATTTCTTTTTCCCAGTAGATACCAGTGGTATCATACCACCAAATATTAAAGTGGTAACAGGTGGGAAAAAATCTCAGTTGTTACAACTCGTGTCATGTGAAACGAGAGGTTTTACGGGGTATCGAAGGTGGCGGGGTCAAAGCCGATAACTCGAGAAAACCGGTTTTTGAAATACGAACTAAATGTCACTTACGTGAGGTTTGTTTTTTCAATGAAAAAATATCTCGACTTATCGGGTTTGGCCACTCAGCTCTCGATATAATAAATGTAAAGCGAACCTTTCTAAGTTCGCTCTTCTGAGTATTCTTGCGTATGAATTCAACTAGAAAATCGTTGTTATCCTCAAGCGGAACAATAGGCCTTTACCAATTTGACAATCACAAATCAGCAGTAGCGACATGCCGATAGCTACTTGCGAGCAGTAAGTAGGTAGCTATCGGCGAGTTTATTCTTCGCGGGCGAGTGAATACTCTTAGAAAATTTACTCGTCGGCAGTCTGAACAGCTAGTGATCAACTGTACTAAAATATGTCTGTAACTTTTACTGTGTTCCCTAGGCGAAGAAATACTGGATAGCCCATCGTTTAATAATATTGGGTCTCTGGTTGAAATGGGTGGGTAGCACTACACTAGGTTAAATACCGCCTGACCGAGTGATCGATTTTTATTCACCTACGACTATGAATGAAATATCAATTCAAAACTGTTTACATAATACATAGATATCAGGTGATTACGTCGATTCCGAAAGTTATTTGACTGGTTGAAACTACTGATACTTGGGTCTATTTAAGATTAAAATAAGGTAAATAATTTTGACGTGTCTTAATGTTTATTCAAAGTGATTGAACCTGTTGAATGTTGCCTTATTTATATTAATTATAGAATAATCCGACCAATATGTAAATAATTATAAAATATTATTACATATTTGTAATGAACTATTTTTGAACGGTTTTTTTAGTAAACTGACATTTCGAAAGCGCTCATCTTCTTTCTAATGATTTAAGAATAAACATAATTATTTATAAATGTGGTTTTATTTATTTACCACAAAGGTATACTAAATAATATTATTAGGTAGATAATATTCATTATTTGAAATATTTTAATAATCAGAGAGCCTACAGCGAACTATAAATATCGTTAATTTCAAGTATCTGTCTCTGTCAAGTTGAAGACGCCTTTATTAGAGTGACAGAGATAGATGCTCGACATTTACGATTCTCCAAGTTCGCGGTAGACCTTCTAAATAGTTCATTGCGCTTCGCCAGCAGCGCCATCTAGTGTGGATAAGACAACCTATGCTAACAGAGCTCAAGCGAGCGCATAGGAAAGTCGCCCTAGAGGTGTCCACGCTATTTTGAACCCGATAGTACTATCCCAAAGTTACGTTTAACCTTTTCATTTTATTCTTGTTCATTACTTGGTTCACAATTCACACAAAAGTAATGCTAATAACAGTAAACACATCAACATTTATAAACGCAACAAACATTTGAAATTCACTCCACTCCGAATAACAAAATAAATACGAACTTTAAAATGGCGCGCGCATATCTAAGGAATTTTTAAACGCGCGCAAATTTGTAAGGCAGCGATCCTAAGGACAAACAGCCAATATAAAAAAAAAACTGCGAATCAATAACGATACCATAAAATAAAATTACGATAAATTTACATTTAATATAATTACTTGGTAATTTGGGTGCACAATTTAAATATTTTATTTATTTATTTGCGAAAATTTACAGTATTTTGAAATAATATTCTGGATTCCGCTATTTCTGCCACATGTCAACTCTTTGGTCAATTTAAAAAATAAACATAACCTGACTAAATTCGAATGCTTCACCTACACGACATAATGCTTGCAAATGTTTGCAAACATACTTGGTCGGGTTATGTTATTACCGCACTAGAACAATAACGTAATGAAAAAGCACGCGTGTTTAATATCTTGGATTATGAGCCTAATAGCGGTTCAATAATACCTACGTTACGAGCAAGTGTGTTGAAAATGATATATAACATGGACGTCTAACGCCAGCTCAAAAATGCCCCCAAAAGCAATTGTTCAATTGTGCCAAGATAGGCAGGACATAGCGCTTTTCTTAACACCGCGCATATTTCGGCGCAACATCTTTGACAAATGCTTATATAATATCGACACTCATTACCGTTGAAGCATTGAAGAGGGGGTGACACTTGTCAACTAAAATTCAGGACCGTTTTTGAAAGGCAATTTAATATGGCGTGCGGCTTCCATGTTTTATTTGTTCGTAGATTATATTTAATTAATTGAAGAACTTAAAAGAGTAGGTAATTTGGCAGTACTCAAACGTTACGTCACTTTTGAGTATATCATATAGGTAAAATTCCATAGTGGTGATCGTTTTGACAGTTCCAAAAAAGATGCTGATTTGACTTGCAATAATACTTGTACTTGTAAGTACGCGTACATATTAGGCACTGGTACAATCGACAACACACCTGTGAACACAGGCAAAGTGCCAAAAATATGTAAACAGAACTTTATTGCCTGGACATAAAGGTGTGTATACATATTTCTGGCACTTTGTCTGTATCCACAGCTGTGTTGTCGATTGTACCACCGCGAGCGAGTAAACTATGAGCTATCGATATAAAAACGAATGAAAGATAGCGTTCCCGTGTAAATAAAAGAGACACGGCGATGTTTAAAGTTAATCGCTCAGCTATGAGCTATAAATGTCGCATACGCGAGCTCTTATCTTTTGGTCATTTCTAGGTATAGCCGAATTAGCCGATAGCTCATTAGCTTACACGCTCGCGTGCCATTGCCAGTCATCTTCGAAAATCGTACAGCAGCCAGCAGGCTTAAAATTCTTTTCGTTGTCTTATTTTGTGTCCCTGAAAAACGTGACGCAGTTGTAATTTTTGTATGAGCTGATGTTTTGTTTTCAATTTCTCATTTACGGATTAAAATCTAGCGTGAAAAAGGAATACAACTCCAACGGATTTTTTTTTTATATACCGAGTGGAACCAATAACTAAAACCGTGACAGAGTCGAATGAAACAAGACAACGAAATGAATTTTGACCCAGCAGCGGCTAGTTTCGATTATATAGCTTATTTTTGGATTACAGGATAAAACAAGAATAAAAAATACATTAATATTCTAATTGAAAATATTTATTTCACCTATGTCTGTAGCCGTACCATGAGATTGCGCGGCGTTATTAACGCGTGTTTTATTTCTATCCGGCTCGATCGCGCGAATATGCGAGTACGAGTAGGATGGATAGAAAGTAACCGTGCGTTAATAAAGCCACGGTAGCTCGTGGTACGGCTTCATTATCATCAGCCTTTGATAACTAGTCCACTGCTGGACGCAGGCCTCTCCTATTAATTATGCGTATAGACGCATTAGGAGGTCATCATTATCAGCCCATGATAGTCCACTATTGGACGTAGGCCTCTCCCATTAACTAGGCGTATAGACGCAATAGGAGGTAAATGCCAATAATCGCCACACTGGGCAAGCGGATTGGCGATCGCAGTAATGCGTCCACCATGATGACGCTGCTGCCCACCATCAATCTTGTAGAATGGTCAGTGACACTTCAATCCCTTAGTCGACTCTTACGACACCCGCAGGAGGAGTTGGGGTGGTGACAAATGTATTCTTACTGCCGTCACCACACGGTCAATAAAAGAGACACGGCGGAGGAGCACGGGTATTAGGAGGTAAATACCCATAATCGGCACGCTGGGCAAGCGGATTGGCGATCGCAGTAATGTGTCCACTATGATGACGCTGCTGCCCAATTGCCCATCATCAATCTTTTATCAAATAATGGTCAGTGACACTTCGATCCCTTAGTCGACTTTTACGCCACCCGCAGGAGGAGTTGGGGTGGTGACAAAATAATGTATTCTTACTTTCGTCACCACACGGCCACAGGTACGGCTACTGAGATGGGATTTGAACCATGTAACTCAGAATGGACTAGAGTTTCAATTGGTTATCTCTACCTTGTTCATTAAATACTCGTACGAAATAGGTATCGGATTAACGGGGGGTGTTACCCAATTATTTCTTTATCGTCGTATTGTGCCCCCTAATAGGCAGTTATTTTATAACATCCGAGTTAAACATCAGCAACACCAAGTACCTATCATAATCTGCTCACGGCTTATTTGTATTCTAAACTTCAGTTGGCGCAAATAGGCGCCATTACCCGTTGTTTCATTAGGGTTGCTTACATTAAAACGTAGAGGGAGCAGTAAAAACTGAAACTTATCAAAGACGAGGTACGACAACCTGGGAGTTAATGAGGCATCGTACCCGCGATAATGTTGTAACCACGCTTCTCCCGTGGAATATTTCCTGGGGATTTTATAGTGGAAAGATTAGATAATCTCTACCGCTTCTTAGGTGATCGTTAAGTTGAATGAGAAATTTTTAGTACGCTCCTGTCGTGTTGATTACCTGCAAGGTTTACGAAGTCAAAACGCGTCTAACATAAGTTCGAGGTAATGGTGCCGAAAATTGGAGTTATAGAATGTTACGAGTATACAGAGTGTTAGACACTGGTCTCACCGCAAGTTACTAGGCTATGAACTATCAGCTATAAAGTATAAACACGAACAACAGATACGTACTCCCGTGTAAATAAAAGAGACACGACGATACTCGCCCAGTTATCTGCTATCACCGCCGGGCGAGTATCGCCGTGGCTCTTTTTTTACACAAGAGTGCGTATCTTTTGTTTGTGTTTATAGCCCATAGTTCATAGCTTAGTAGCTCGTGGTGAGACCAGTGCCTAAGTCTAATACTTGCGAAGCTCTTGACGGGGGTAATTTTGGGACATAATATAGTTATTTTTGATACAAATTTGGAAAGTAGGTTTTTTCAGGACGAGTGTCGGTGACTATTAAACCAGACTATCTTTGCAGGTTGGCAGTACCAATCAGGTCATACGGAAAACTATTATGAAAATTAATTCCTGCACACGTGCGGAAAAGCATCACTTTCTGTGCATAAGTTTACCCTCAAAAAGAGCACTTTCTTAGCTTATCTTAGCATTGTAAATTTATGCTTAGATAACTTTTACCCGGGTCTTTATCGAATCGCATAAAAATATTGTTCCGAATATTTTGTCGCATAAGAATTTTACGCCGAAAATCATTTCGCCGAATTATTATTTCGCATATTTTTCAGATGTCGAAGTTTTTGCGCCTAAAGTCGTTTGTCCGAAACATTATTCATCGTAATGCTTATTGTGTCTAACATTCATTTGGCGAAATCGTATTATGCATATGTTTGATGATCCTAATATTGTACATTCTAAAAAACATAAAGCCTACCTACTAAAATGAAATAGCTAAGTCGCATTTGTAGTATTACACCAATATGTCGACGGAGCCCCTAGCGGGGCTCCTATTTCCGCTCTAAGGGACAAAAGATACCTAACGGTAACGAACATATCCAGGTGAATTACATGATTTTGTAATGTTATTTTTTCATGCGAGGGCTTCGCCGCCCTGTACCCCCTTATTTGGTCTTTCCCCTAGTAGCTAAAGCAGGCCTAGTATTTGTATTGTAAAATGTTTAAGATTAATGTTTTAACCTAACTTAACCGTATCAGTCCTGCCCCTCTCGTTTTTCTGCAATCAGGTTATCTACAAACAGCTAATTCCATTTGATAGACGTGACAACTTAATATTGATGTAGTTTATGTTAGTTTAAAAGACTAGTGCTGTTAGTTTAGCCAATCTAATAATAATGCGAATTATTTTTGATGACAATAAAAATTAGCAATATTACATTTTAGATAATTTAAAAGTCGACTTACGAATATTCGGAAAAACATACTTTAGGTCTTCTATTTGTGTATGCATAAAAATAATTCAGCGAAACGATTATTATGTCATTCAACAACATGCCAAATGTTTCGGCCAAAACATTTTCTGCACAATTAACATTATGCGAAGAGACGGGCACCCCTTTTACCCACTTAAAATTAGGGCAACAAAATTATCCGTACGAAATAATTCGTCGCGTAATGTAAAGGTGCATTCAGACCAAACGAGCATTACACAAACGAGCGGTACACAAAACGTGATTCGTCGAAATTCATTGATTTCAAAGAGTAGGGGATAGAATGAGCGAATGCTCGTTTGATCTAAATGCACCTTGACTCCATGACAATAATCGAGGACGTTCAGTTATTTGTGAACCCTGACTGTACGTTGGAAAATTTCAATTGAATGTTTTGAACATTGTCGGAGCTCAGTGATCAGGAGAATATTCTTGCCAAGTTGTAGCTCTAGTTGTTCCCGTCGATACCGAGGTGAGGCCAACGACAGTGCTAACCAATGTTTACGGTAGTACAAAACGAAAGTGTAAACAAATATGGCCGACTTTTTTGGCGTTTGACGTCTTTGACACAAAATATCGTGAAACACGTTGAGAAATATATTTTTCACACGACCTATTCGAATACGGGCCTTTTCTTCCCTGCTGGGAGGGATCAAAGTGACACTTTCCTGTTCAAGGACTTTCTATTGCCAGCCTAAAAATTACAATGTAATATGAAAATAAACAGTACGTTCATAATGAGGGTTTTCGATAATTTTTCTGCCACCGAGCGGCGCTTCGTACGTACCTGGTCTCGACAACTGTCAGATTCATACTATTCATAGGCACTTGGGCCTAAAATATTGAAATTCTATTTTATTTGGAAGATAATTGATTTTTTAATGGATTACGACTATTACACGGTCATCGAACTGAAGACGGAGCTATAAAACAGACGCGCAAAGTCACTGGTATTAAAAATAATTACTTTAACTTTGTTAATTTCATGAGAATTGACTTGGAACTATTTTATTTATTTATTTTAGGTAACAATATGCCTAAAGTAATGGTTTTCAGAATAAATAAACCTATAAATATGTTGAAAATTAAATGCGCGTATTTATTTGACAGTTCGTTAAACGGTCGGCTCAGTGCTGCCATCTCACCTCCCCATAGCGGCAGAAAAAGTATCAAAAACCCTCATTGATAAAAATTTCTTCAGAATCGATTATTTGCATAAATATTAAATATGTGATATATCTTTTATTTTTCTCATAGGTGGTGTGAAAAGCAGTATGTGTCACACGGTATCAACATTATTTTGTCTTGGGCGTTAACGCTTGAATTCTTCATTACGCTCAGGATTCCACTTTAGAATCCCTCCCTACGGTCGGGATTCAATTGTGGAATCCGTCGCTCCATTCAGGATTCAATATACGCCCACGCCGGAAATATACCATTTTGATCCCTTGTGACACAATCTACTATTTACTTTAATGGGCCAATCAAATATCGATCGACACTATTTTGTGACGTAACGCAGTTGACAACTTCATCAAGTTTGCTAGAAAAAATGCTTATAAATTGTAGCACATGCGTTAGGCCCCATACAAGTTCATAGTCATATCGATACATCAATTAAAGTCCGTGTAAATAATACCCGTCTACACGGGTACACGGGTATTATTTACACGGACTTTAATTACCCGCTGGTTCGGGGACGTCCTTGACGAGAAGCGTGCGAATGGATCGTAAGACTTAAGAGCTATAGTACAAATGGATAGATAATTGTGTCAAATAGACCTTATTGCGTAACAGATAGAGTCGAAATTATAAAACATTAATAAAAAAGTTATATCGGCTGACCTTTCCTGAACAGGTAGTGTTTACATTCAATAATAAACCTTATTTGCATATGCTCAAATTATTTCGGGTATATCGGTTCGGTCTCAAGTATCCGGGTACCCGGATAGCACGCGGTTTCGTGTAAACGGTATCCGTGTATTGGACACGGACACGGGTACCCGGTTTGGCGGGTTACAGGTGAAACCGGATATCCGTGTTCTTAAGCCCGACGGTACTAAGAACCCGAATAATACGAACCCGCCGGGTACCCGTGTCCGTGTCCAATACACGGATACCGTTAACACGAAACCGCGTGCTACCCGGGTACCCGGGTGCATCTTTTTAGCAAGTTTGTAATATTTTAGTTGCACCGTCCACAATCTCTCTGCTTTGCCTAAAGGTTGACTGGTAGAGAATGCCTTATGGCATTAAGTCCGCCTTTTGTACGTCATGTTTTATATATTTTGTGCAATAAAGATTAAATAAATAAATATGTATCCATTTTTGGCGTAAATCTGGCAATAAGGATAGCTGAATAAATGTTCGTCTGGTCCGCGCTTGAGCATCGTGAATATGGTCCGATTGGAGCAGAAAGTTTGACTTGTTGCTAATTAACAAATTATGCAGCTCGAGACTTCTTTGTTTATTCTTTAAAGAAGCCTTCTCCTGGCGGGTAAGGGCAGATAATTATGATAATAAGCTTAATTATGATCAGAGATAAACAATGAAGTTATTAGCAATTGATTTGAGTACTCCTGCACGTATAAAAGAGTCTAAAAACTAATCAATGTTATTTATTTTGCGCGTTTAGACTATTATAGCCTGTGACACGCTCTTGTGATTTCTGTCCAGACATAGAAGTCGTGGGTCGTGGTGCCAATAACACCAATTAACTAGGGATTTCCTTACGGTATTAACTTCATCAATAAGCTGATATTTTCAGCAGATACATAGAACATATCTAAAATATACCTACGAGTATATGCTGATTACTACCCAGCAATGTTATCTATGTTTTTTTAGGCCTTATAAAATTCTGATCAAAATCAACTTTAACAACTAACTACCTACCTATATTTTTATATTTGATCAATTTCCATACAAATGCTCATCCAACTTTAGAAAAAAAACTTTCCTTTGAGATTATAATAATCTCAAAGGAAAGTTTTTGAAATACCTATTCAACGATACCGCACACTATAGGATTACAGAAAAATAAAAATAAACATTATCCGCGTTACAATTACGATTAGGGGTACTCCCCCTGGGAGTTACACGAAAAAAAAATGTTTTTCTAGATTTTATTCTATCACTTTGTCGACTTGATTAATAAGTGTTTTCATCACACTTGCTGTCTAAGCACGCCATTGCTTGCGTGCGTAGCGGGAGTAATAGAAAAGTGAAATTCCCTAGGGAGTAATAGAAATGTCAGTACGCCATTTTATAATATTATGTAAAACTATTTTTTTGTCGGCAAGTGTGATGAAAAACATTGTATGCATCAAGGGAGGTAACGGAGGGGGAGTACGGAATCACTAACGAGAGTGTTAGAAGCCCGACGCCGTCAGGCGGAGGGCTTTTATGACTCGAGTTAGTATTCCTACACAATGTACTAATAATGTACTAATAATGCAAAGCGTAGTGTAGGACGCCCTCAGGCAAGGTGGAGCGACGATTTGCGCAGGATGGCTGGCAGGAGCTGGATGCGAGCAGCTAAAGATCGTGAACGGTGGCGTAAAATTGGGGAGGCCTATGTCCAGCAGTGGACTGCGATAGGCTAATGATGATGATGATGATGAATGCAAATAATAAATTCTAGTGCTTACTACCGGCCACTGAGCTATGCTGCGGATAAAAACGGCAGACGGATATGGCGAAACTGTAAGGGTTCCTAGTTTAGGTATACGGAACCCTAAAAAGTTTCCTGAAACATATCGATATTTTTTTTGTAAAAAAAGATTACCGACTGCAAAAGGCAAGTCTATTAACAAGTTTTAAATATTTTGAATACAATTTTTTATCTCCATTCGTATTGTCCAATGACGATTTTCCGCGTGATGTGTTTGGGATGGAAAAGGCAATTAACTCTGAATGGAGGGCTGTAAGCAAATATTGGCAGTAGCCAGAATAAAGCGCGGGATTTAAAAGCAAACTTTGTCGACCAGAGATACCGAACAACAGGGAGATAGTTTGGCAAAGGTTTATAAATATACGAGTATAGCGACGATTGAGAAAAAATAGTATATGTATGCTCCACAGAATTAGATTTGGATAGAAGAAACAAGTTCATTCATTTGTATGGTGGCCGAGCGTGTCAGCGTTTGTACTGCAGTTGTTACTTGCCTATGATTTTAAATATGTCTCAGGCCCATGAGTATTGATATTTTTTGTGTTGTTGCAATTAATACCTATTACTTAAGGAGGCATTACTAATGTTTTTAGTTCACTTCAACTTACAAAATTTGACGCCCGAAAGCTGCAAGCTACGATTAAAGACGGACAACTCAGTGGATTTCACTGAGATCATTTGACACGCTAAGTAGATACGTTTGCTTGATCGTATGCTCCTGACCGTTTTCGGCCACGGCGACTGCTTCAACTCCTTTGTTGACGATTTTGCGGAAGGAGTCAAGTGCGCAGGAGATATTAAAGTGCACAGGCGGACGCGCAAAAAGCAGGTGCACATACTTATCCTTGTCCTTCTTGACCCAGTGGGACGGGGACCGCTACGACCGGAGAAGAAACTCAGACAGATCGAGCAGTATAAGCACGGGAAAGTTTCAAGGAGTCAACTTTCCCACACTTACATTATTGCCTTTTACGATACGTATACCCGCAGGAAGATATGGGGTGGTACTATTCTACGCAGCCGGGGTACCACACAGCGAAAAAAATAGTAATTACATACATTAGAAGGCTTTAATCAATTCAAAACAAAAAAATACGATCGCGTCAATCGAAATGATGTTGTATTCCGGCCATTTTTTCCGCAACTCGACATCAAACGTGCCTATTTTGCGTGGTCTCAACGCTGACCCAGTACTTGTTGGGGATTTCACATAGGTACACCCTTGAATTTCTTCGCAGGTGTATGCAGGTTTCCTTCACCGTAAATCACTTGTGAATATCAAATGATATTTCTTACATACGTTTTTGAAAAACTCATTGGTACGAGCCCGGGATTGAACGCCGTGTGTTTTTACCGCTAGACCACAAGCGCTTGACATGACGTTAAATGTTTTCTTTTGAGGCCTTTATTATGTGCAATTTAGCAATCGGTCTATATAATATATGGTACGAAATTATATTAAGCATGTGTGGGGCTGTGGGCTACCTACAGACTGTAAAGGAAATATATAGTGGTGCTCTGTTCAAGGGTTCACCTATTCAGATCAGTATTTTGATTAGGGAAAACTACAAGAAAAAAGTGATTAATATGTATAACTGTACGAAACTGCAAATTCTTTGTACTAACGGTTACTGAGCTATGCTGCGGACAGACAAATAGACGGACATGGCGAAACCGGCGAATTTGCTGCTGGACCTCATGCAGGGTCCGCCCGGATAGCTACCACCATCTTACCCGTTAACCTGCCGCTAAATAGCAGTGTTTGCACTGCTGTATTTCGGTTTGGGGGTAAGATAGCCTGTGTAATTACTAGCTATACTTGCCGCAAAACTATTTGGCGACTGAGGGCATACTGCTATCTCTCTCATTCTGACCTAGAAGTAACAAGTGTAACGTAGATAGCAAGACGCCTTCAGTGGCCAGATTGTTTTGCGGCAGGTATAATAGAGGCAATCTATAATCTATCCTCAGGGTAGGCAGCGCATAGGCAACTTTTTGATCCCTATGTCCATGGGCCTCAATTCCTGCTTTCCATCAGGTGGGCTGAGAGTTTAGTCGTCTACCTTCGTTACAACAAAAATAACTATAAGGGGATATAGTAAACAGGTACATACGCGTTTATATTTCGGACGTCCTCCAGCTTAATAGGTCGACGAAGTTACGAAATCAGTGTGTCGCTTCTGGTTAAGATTGGCACAAGTCCGGGACGAATGACGTACGTGAAGAGAGACCTATGCTCAGCAGTGGATGGCAGCTCACGGGCTGATTATGATGATGATGTTTATATTTATGCTGCGTTCTTTGAGTTTACCTACTTATCTCATGAAATGATTATTTTATTAGGTTTGGGCTTTAAGTTCATAATAGACTTTTGAATTAAGACTCGTCAGTAAATCTGGAATAAATTAGCTATGAATAATTCAAGAAAGGTAGATTTACTCGATTACTTTCAAGTTACCAACTTTATTAAAGCTAAGAAGCCCCCGGTGGATAAGATCGTCCAATCTGAGACGCTTATACCCACCTGGAGAGCAAGACTGGTAAGGCTAATTGAGGCGCGAAAATATCAATGCATAACTGTCTCTTTCTGCCTTGGGTAAATCCACTAGTAGGTAACTGTAACATCAGTTACCAAGAGTTTTATGTGATCTTAAAGTAATTAATTAACTTAAGTTTCCGCATATCTGGCCTAGCGATAAAAAATAGTTTTTTTTCTGTTTATGGCCTACTCCTAAATCTACTTTTTTCTTTTAAGAACATACCATAGATATAGTTTGAATTTGAATTTGAATAGTAAATAATATTACAGTCTCATGGATTCATAATGGTACAATCATAAGCTTACAGACTGTCTGACGCTTTTTCTAACAGCAAACTTATGCGCTGCTACTTATAGTCTAGCGTAAGTCACTCCTCATGGTTACTCGCTTAAGTTAGTTAATAGAGAAATCAAATCAAATCAGCTGTCGTATAATGTTCACGAACTATAGTGCTTCTCCCTTTTGACCGCATGTAAAGGAACTCTCCTCAGAATTTTGTCAAATCTCGGGGTATTGTGGTTTAGATTTATCACGAACAACGTTTGACGTTCCTATTAAAGTTACGTACCAACAAATTTGCAAGCGTCGCAGAGTGGCAACACATCAAACGCTTGCAGTATGCTTTCAAATATTTTTGCAGTTTTTATCACATTCAGAAAGGAGAACTTTCCTGGGAATTTCGATTAATCTCTTGTTGTTGTTTCAACCAGTCCATTCGTCTAACTAAGCGATTACTTACTATATATTGTCCATGTCTATGGCGGCCAGTCTTCACCCGTGTGTTTCCTTAAGCATGAAAATAGCTGTCACCCTTGGTAACCGTAATCCTATCCAAAGTGCTGGCAATAAATAAAAAAAAACATCAAACATGTAAAATAGAAAAAAAATACTTCAACTTTCTAAAAGAGACACAATCTCCAGAGCAAGCAGAAGCGTTTTGGTCCAATCCATTATTCGTCGCCGCCATATCTCTAATAGCCTCAATAGGACCGAAGCCAACTCCTCCATTATTCTTTTACTGTTCTTTGTTTTATGGTCGATTTTCCTCGATAATGTATTGGAAGTGGCCACAAAACTTTGGGCTTACTAATTTCTTTGTTTCTCTGTCAAATACACTGTTAGGAACAATCTATTTTCGAGAAAAACTTATCTTCTTTTAAAAACGCCAAAGTATACGCGACTTTTACTATATTTTGGTAGATTCATCTAAATCAATATTTTATAAGCTAATTTTATGTTACTGAATTTATTCTTAGCATTAAGTATTCTTTGAAAACGTTGAAGTGAATCGTAACTAATCCAGTCGATACGTAAAATTGTGTTATCTAAACTGGTACTAAAATGACCGCTTTATTAGTCCTAATTTGACGCAATCATCGGTCTGTCCAATCAATGTCCAATATCAATGAATAACTAGATCTATAACTGCCTACCTTTTCATTTCATTTGCTCAATATGCTGTTATTTTATTCCAAAACCACACGGAATAGGTAGTCCAGCGCTGAAAGGTGCGTTGATTGGCATGCGGACACTGATTACCGAATTCCGGGGACGCGTCGAATACTACCCTACGTTTGCTTCTATTCGAAGCGAGAGTACAAGCAAAGTAGCTTTAGGTTGCGCGCTTGATGGGAGAGGTATACGAGTTGGTATAATATTTGCACGCAAGCTAAACAGATTTAGCGTATGCACTCTTCAAACGATGCGAGACTATAAGTCGTTGGTTTATTGCGGCCTGTGTAAAAGCTTTTCACCGTCCGATCTATAATCGAATGTAAAATCTGAAACCCTGGAATAAGTTGGTCTGGCCCGCAACGCGTAATGACTGATGATGATGACATCATATCACTGTGGAGGTAAAAGCCCAATAATAATTTTGTTATAAGCATTATGGGTATGGGTAGTGAGCTGCCTTCTGTCCCCTAATACTAATACAGTAGCGGCGAATAATATGTATATCACATTCGTGACTTTTTGTATGAGCATGTTGATGAATACTGCAATTAAGTATAGTGAATTACAATGAGAGATACATCATATTGCTAAAATAGCTATCTATCTATTTAGCCCGTGTCCGCCCACTGCTGGGTATAGGCCTCTTCTTTATTACGCCACTTTCCTCGGTCATGTGCTAATCGCATCCATTGCTTTGTTGCGGTTCGGCAGATGTCGTCGGACCATCTTGTCGATGGTCTCCCAGCAGATCTTCTTGACCACCCTGGCCACCATTCAGTAACCTGCTTTGTCCAACGTCCTGCCAAAATAGCTATAGTAACAAAAAAAAATAATTTTGCTACGAAATCAATGCCTTTCGCAAAAACTCTTGATGGAAAAACCGGGTGCGCCAAAGTATTTATAAAATTGCAACTTAGATTATTGGAACTCCGAAAATTTTTCTTATACAATTTAACTTCATAATGATCGGTATTTAGAATAATCTTTGTTCATAATCATCATCACATAGAATTATTTATGTTCATAATATTGTTTTTCATACATATTTTTAGTACTAACTTTTATGTTTATATAATTTTTCACTATACTTATTTTATGCTATATATTCTAATGTTATAGGTATTTATTTTTATCTGTACTGGTTTTATGTATGAATTATTTTTGTATAATTAAATATAAATCGTACTATTACTGTAAACTAGCTACCTGCACAAATCAGGTTGTGACAGAGTAGGTACTGTACTAAACGGGTTCCCTCTAAACTTTTTTTGTCCGAAACGCTTAGGACATAACAGACTTGGTATAATCTATTTTGGCATCACTTTAATGAGACAGAAACATCACTTGGCTTAAATAACAATATTTCGAATGTTATTTTGTCCGAAACTATCTTGACATATCATTAATTACGCCGAGTGTTATAAGACAGAAATTAGATTTGCATTTTTTTTTTGGCATGTAGTCACATGTTCGAAACTTGCCTTTTTCGTCAGGCAGAATTCGCTGTAAGGGTGAAAATTTCTGCAGTGAGCGAGCGAAGCGAGCGAACAAAACCTTCCGGGGCAGATCCGACTCGGATAGGTTAGGTTAGAAGACTAAGGCGGGAGCTTTGCTCCCGCCTTAGTCTTCGAGGTTATTTTTTTTTAGCAACCTAGAAAGTACTCAGCTCAGTAACACAGTAAGTACCCAAGTAACATGGGCCTGAAGGCTTAAAACGAATTTATCTATTGATAGCCTATTCGCAGTTTATTTTTAGATAAGGGCTTTCTATAAATGGTTTCTATGAAGAAAAAGTATCCTTATAGTGTATCTTTTCTCATATTTGATTTTTTTTAGATGTTTTGATCTATAGAACACGTATTTTAAGTACATTTCTAGGTATGACGATTATCTTAAGACATATTGTTCTATAAATAGTTAATAAAGCCTAAAGGTACCTATTTTCCAGTATTTTATTAGATAAGATGGTAAATGTTAAGATTTAACTTTCTACAGATATTCCGTATTAGCTAGTGATACTCTTATGTTTGTTTATAGAAAGACTAAAGTCTACATAAACTACTTTTGTAGATATCTTTTAGTAAGTCTAATAATATGTTAGTGAAATAGTGGTTCCAGTGTTTATTTGCTTAAAGATAATGTAAATAAGTGCAATTTTACTAGATCAGCTGGCTTTATGCCATGGAGACAGTAAAACAAATTAAAAGATCTGGTGGCTTTCGTTGGAGAGTCAGCAAATATTTAAAAATAGAAGAAAATACAGAGAAGGAGCAAAAGGAGTTCCGATTCTGATTTGCGACTCATGAATTAAGCGGGTAAGATTAGACAATAATTTTAATTACGAAATGGTTCCATCTACCTATAAATAAATAAACAATGCGTGTCAAATGTTCATTCTTAGAAATTCGGGGAAACTTTATACAGATAGGTACGAATATGATAATTTAGATCTATCTACCTAATTTAATACGATCCACAAAAAATAAACTTTCCGCCCTCTTCAAATACACTGATAAAACTAAACATAACACGTTAAAACTGCTACAAATCGGCCGCGTGAACCGTGGATACACCAAACAATTCAACATGTCAAGACATGCGTCTCGCGACTACTCCGCACGCGCGCACACCGGCGGCGCGAAGTTGCGATTATACCATTACATGATTTCATATTGTCAACAAATAAAATACAAATTTCTTTAAGAAGGTAACTTCTTGAATTCGTTCTGCATTAATCCATCCAAAATGATACACAACGCACTCAAAATGCCAGTTCTCTGATTGATGTCTAGAAATACTGTGAGAAGTTAAAACAGTATACAAAAATGGCAGTGTATAGGTAATCTTAAACCACTCATAAACCAGTTTATTCTTCGACTAGGAAGTTTGGTTTGCAACAAGTAAAAATAGTCTTGTCATTTACTAGAGCTATACTACAGATTATTCTTTAGAAAGTTTGTTTTAAAGAAATCATTTTTCTAGACAAGTTTAACTAGACGCCATTTTTGCTGCCTAATATTTTGTGAAATTATTGTAGCGAACAATTTTTGGCTTGTTTTTGTACTTTTATGAATATATTCTCTGTAACAAATCGTCCTATACTTTTTAATATACTATATTATGAATGAAACAAATGGCTTAAACATATAAACACAATATATATATTTTTAATATTTTTATATTTGGTTAATATTTTATTAAATATTACATTTCAAGCGGGCGCTCTTATTTAAAGAGAGTTTTACACAAATTCAGCGACAGACTTTCATCCGCACCAAGTTTTGCAAGTTTAAGTATCAGTATTAGCCGATGAAAACTAGGCGCATGAAATAAGAAGTTAGAAATATGTCACGCCATTTTGTAATATTACCTTAGCATTATTCTTTTGAGATATGCGCCATTATACGTATCGTTGTCTATTTCTATTAAAATCTTTCTTAAGGTTGGCAGGGTTCAGTTAATTTGGTTTTAAAACTTCTCAGGTAAATACTTCTGTTTAGCTCTCAAGCTTATCTATTAACCATCTACTAGTGCATATCGTGGTCTATAAATAGTATAGAAAGATTCTAGAAGAATGCCTTAAGACTATTTGAAAATGTTTAATTCTTAACTCTGTCTATTCGTGGTTTCTAGAGGGAGACTTATGAATAGTTACAAGGTTGTGCCCACTTTACTATAGACTATCTATAAGCGTTATTGAAGATAGCTTGGGGGCAATGTTACTCTTATGGTAGACAATCAAATCGAAGTCTATTAGATATCTAATATCCCCTTTTTAGATTCGCTTTTGTTACTTGGGTAACGTATAGAATATTACTACTACCTCGATTATATTGAGAGGTTGTAATTATTCCTTCTCTGTTATGCTAAAACAAACTATGCCGATACTTTTTATGCACATCCAGATTATGCCTCATCATAAATAGGAGCATCGAAATTATGCTCGAATAATATTCGAACAACTCGAAATCTGCCACAAAGAAATATGCTAAAGTTGAGTATGTCACAACAGTTTCTGCACAAAGCCCATTATGACTACATAGTTTATGTTATTCATAAAAGAATTATACCACAACAGAGTGAGCCTAATGGGAAAATGTTTATAAATAAACAATTTATTTCAAATAACTTTATGAGTATAGATTAATCTACTTGACGACTTTAGGAGGATAAAATTTCGAAATAAAAATCGTTATGAACATTGTAGGTAGAAGTATAATTTTTAGTAAGAAAAAAGTATGAGAAAAATTTTTCGGTGTAATGATGATTATGAGTAAAAAACGGTATTAGTAAAAATATTCGAAGAAAAAATTGTATAAGTGCCAATATGGACCCGGAAAAACCACTACATGATGCAAAGTTTTTTATCACTAGTGCAAAGGCCTATGCCTAGACTATCTATAGTCGTCATGTGGAAAGTGTGGAAACCACTTACAAATATAAAAAAAAATCTACTGACAAAAACCAGTACTGAATTCTCAGAAATAACAATCAGGAAATTCACATTTTTCCAAGATGGTGAGGACTGCTTAACCGTATATAAATCCGTATTCCCAAAACAAAACAATTTATGAACTTCCATACGGAGTCCTAAAATATGCTATAAACTCCTCATACAATGTTGTCACATAGTCCCTTTACATTTGACAAGAGCCTTGAACATTTCGGGATAGTAAAACTTTTACCGACAATTTTATGGTCACTTACGAGGAGATTGGTCATACAAAAATCTAATTTTCATCAAGTGATCGCCACGGGGATACTGTCTTGCGATAGTTACAGACTTACAAGGTTACTTACTCAAATTTTCTACACTAATGGTATTGAGAAGTCGTTTGGGATTGTTAACGGCCATTTTATAGTTCTTTTGTGGGTATTTCGCCTCGTTTTTGTGGTCTAACTTTCTCAATTATAAGATAATGGTGCAGCAAATTTCAGAAAATTAGATTTGTGTCATTGTTAGTATTAAACTCATTTAGTTCTATAAATTATGAAGTTTGCTTGCGTGCAAAATTAGTATCTAAAACTTTTTAAGTAAGTAATAATATTAATATGTATTTTAATGTATGCGTGTAGTTAGTTTATTTGTGTAGATATATATATATATATACGTAAGTAGGTATATGCATAATATATTGTTGTATAAATTTATAATATATATCTTTCTGCTTTGCCTTAAGGTTGATTGGTAAAGAATGCCTCATGGCATTAAGTTTGCCTTATTTACTTTAAATTTACTTATGTGCAATAAAGTTTAAATAAATAAATACAGGTGTAATGAAGATTGGTTCACAAAAAGTGTAAAAATGTGATTCTACTCGTAAGATCAGCAGGAATATCGTAATATATATTCCCTTAATCTAACGCTCTGCACGATTCCGAGACGCCCGTCTGCACTCATCCTTTTTATGGCTCGGATGAATTATGACATAAAATATTTATATCCTTTAGGGGATATGTAACGCGTCTGCTTTTTGCAGATGATAACGTAGTAAATCCCCATTTTATAATAAAAACGAAAGGAATAGTCTCAAAGGAGCGCAGAACAAAATAACATCTATTTCGAGATTTGTGAACTTTCGCTCGACGATACTGGATGCTTAGCCAAGTTGCCAATCGCTAATGCTTATGCCGCGGCCACGACATTGGTCTAAGGCGACCGGCTTAGCGTAAAACCATACGTGCGAGAGGGAGTACCCATATCGACATCCCGCTGCAACTCATGGATTCGCTCGCCGCTTGTCGCCTTAGACCAATGTCGTGGCCGGGCCTTTAGTAGCGTATCGTAGTTTTCTCTCTCTGACACTCTTTCGTATTAGTGCGACAAAGACTTTCGTTGACGATTGACGATTAAGCGTTAGCGATTGGCAACTTGTCTAAGCACCCAGTACATTCGCCATCAGCTATGAGCGGCCAGGGTGCTCACAAATAACTGAGCAGGGTGCTTAGCCAAGATGCCAATCGCTAGCGCTTAGTAGCGTAACGTAGTTTTCCGTCTCTGTCACTCTTTCATATTAGTGCGACAAAGACAGTTAGCTGCGATTAATGATGAAGCGCTAGCGATTGGCAACTTGGCTAAGCACCCAGGCCTCTATTGTCATGGTGTTCAAGTGCATGATCACATATTTTTAGCGCCGTCGCCGCTCCGATATACATGATCGTGAAGACGTTATATAGGTATGTCAACATATATTACATCTAAATATTAACCGACTGTTTGTGCACTCTGTGTCCATCGCATTAAGGGTCATAAATAGTCAGTACAATACGTTGGCGTTTACACGAGATATGCGAGCTGGCAGACGTTCTTTCGATTTCTTGTTAAATTGCACGTATCAAATAAAGTAGATGTACATTTCATTTGTCAATCCTAACTTTGTAGTTTAGAATGCAATATGTTGGAAAGAATCAAATGACAATAAAGTGTTGTGAAGACAAAAGTTAATGACACAATTTGAAGGTGAAAGAACTTATTTTCTTGAAAATAAAACAGAGGAAAAAATTTACTTAGTTGAAATATGTAACTAGTAATTACAAACCTGCTTTTACTAAAATGCCGAATGCCATCATAAGCCACCTTACCTACTATCTTTGTGTTAGCATGTCTATTTGAATAGGTCACTACTAGAGAACAGGTTACTTAAAGCTTTTTTACCTATACTTGAATCATCATCATCCTAGCGTTTTCCCGGTATCGCCAAGGTTGAGGGACCCTAAGGTCCAATTGGAAACCTAATTCCAAGATATGACTTGGCACCAGTTTATTTAATCAATAAATGCATGGTCAGTGACACTTCAATCTCTTAGTAGACTTTTACGACACCCGCGGGAAGAATTGGGATGGTGAGAAATGTGTACTTGCTATCGTTACCACGCAGCAGACTAAAGGCCCGGCCACGACATTGGTCTGAGGCGACCAGCGGCGAGCGAATCCATGAGTTGGAGCGGGATGCCGATATGGGTACGAGAGGGAGCACC
>JALPQI010010531.1:0-41895 GCA_025490895.1 Thaumatotibia leucotreta
TTAATGTTATCTTGACGTGTACGTAAAAGTAATTTGCTAATATTACCTCCGTATAATATAGTCCGTGGGCTAGTCGGTCTGAAATTAGAAAACGGTATAATTTGGGGGTACCAAGTGTCCTTTTTACAGTAGTTAGACATATTCATAAGGATGTTAAAAAAGTATGATAGACATCTCAAAGTGGTAGCTAATAGGCATACGGGCTATTTCAAGATTTCCGTTGTATGACAGGTATGGTTAAAATTAGGAGGTACAAATTTTCCTTTGCACGGCTGTTAGGTAAGCTTATAAAAACGTCAAAAATGCAAGATTGCTATTTATAAGTGCTACCTAACAAAAATGGGGGCCAATCAAAGATGGTGGATCTCAAGTTTTACAAAATCAAGTATATCTCGAGAACTATTAAATATATCTAATTACTCTCTTGAACAAAATTAAAGGCATATCTGTAAGCTTCATATTTTGCATATACACCATATTGCTAAAACCAACCAATAATTAATTATGACCAAATTTATGAAAATTTCGTGATTTTGATTTTTTTTGTGTCGTGTTTTTACATAGTAGTCATGACGCTAGAAAAATTAAATATTTTTTTAAAGATAGTGTATTTATTAAGCTTTAATTTGATGTATATAAATTGTTGGCGGTATTAAAAAAAAGACCCATAAAAAATATTTAAATGAATTGTAGTCATAATCCACCGTATACTTAGTGATGTAAGAGGCGATTTTTTTATATTTTTCAATCTTGGTTATTTGAAATAAGCACTATTATTTACGAGTGGCACTTCCATCGCCTCTTAAATCACTAAGTACGAGTATACTCATACGGTGGATTATGACTACAATTCATTTAAATATTTTTTATGGGTCTTTTTTTTAATACCGCCAACAAGTTATATACATCAAATTAAAGCTTATTAAATACACTATCTTTAAAAAAATATTTAATTTTTCTAGCGTCATGACTACTATGAAAAAACACGACACAAAAAAAATCAAAATCACGAAATTTTCATAAATTTGGTCATAATTAATTATTGGTTGGTTTTAGCAATATGGTGTATATGCAAAATATGAAGCTTACAGATATGCCTTTAATTTTGTTCAAGAGAGTAATTAGATATATTTAATAGTTCTCGAGATATACTTGATTTTGTAAAACTTGAGATCCACCATCTTTGATTGGCCCCCATTTTTGTTAGGTAGCACTTATAAATGACAATCTTGCATTTTTGACGTTTTTATAAGCTTACCTAACAGCCGTGAAAAGGAAAATTTGTACCTCCCAATTTTAAACATACCTGTCATACAACGGAAATCTTGAAATAGCCCGTATGCCTATTAGCTACCACTTTGAGATGTCTATCATACTTTTTTAACATCCTTATGAATATGTCTAACTACTGTAAAAAGGACACTTGGTACCCCCAAATTATACCGTTTTCTAATTTCAGGCCGATTAGCCCACGGACTAATATGGCGTCAGCTGATTCTTATCAGTTATGCAACTATCATCTCGTATACGTTACACGATATGAGTACGTTATATTGGATATTTTGGATGAGTAAAAGAACGCCGCAACACATATCTTCATTTAATTTATTAGTCTGTGTGAGTGTCCCACTGTTGGGCACAGGCCTCTCACCAGAAAACTAACCTAAGTAATTATTTATTTAATGTCATATCACCAACACGGGTAGCCTTCTGGGACCCTGCCTGGGTATGAAGAACTGGACCATTATACTCCATTTCATGAATATTTTCTGTTTGGTTCTATTCCATTTCAAGCTAGATCAGATCTTGGCGAACATAAATCCGATTGGAGGCAGCCCGCGCATTGGCATGCTTTGTGACATCCTGGGTCGCGTTTTATAAAGTTACAATTTACAATTTCGTTGTTTGCCTCTCCTAGCCAATACGTGCGTGCGTTAGAGAGGCAAACAGCGTAATTGTAAAATGTAACTTTATAAAACGCGACCCTGCTGTCAACTTTATTGCTATGTAATTATGATGTGATTGCAAATGTCGATTATTGGGGCTGTGTCAGGCTTTGGCGCCTCTTTATGGTTCTAAGTTGTATTTCATGTCCACGTTTGAGTTTGTTCATTTTACATAATTTGTTTCGATCACTATTTAACAAAATGTAATACAGGTTAAGGGTAGATGAAACATGACACGATCAAATGAAGTAGATTAATGTCACATTGTTTGGTGATAGATCCAGGTGGTTTTGTATTTGGTGGGTTAGGCAATAAATATTATAATATAAATACCTACACTTAAATTATAAATATTAGACGTCATATACCAAAGAAAAACGACCAAGATCACCTACGTCCGAGGTGGGGATCGAACCCACGTACTCAGCTGAGTGAGTACGTGGGTTCGATCCCCACCTCGGACATAGGTGATCTTGGTCGTTTTTATTTGGTATATGACGTCTAATATTTATAATTTATATAGTATTAAGTAGTGTGACTACTGGAGAAAAATTAAAAAAGTACAAATCAAAAATATTTAGTTAATAAATAATTTGATTTGTAGGTACTTTCGCAATATGTTCTACCTACACTTATTTAAATTAAATACCTAAAACAACAGACTGTAGCCATAAGAATTCTACGCGCCATACAAAATGTAGGTTGAAGCTTATACGAGTTTTCTAACTCCCAAGCTAAATCGCTTAGACATTCAACCCCACCCCCTGTTAGGGCATTACGAATCAATACCTGAAAATAGGTCTTGTTTACTCAGTGTGCTTAGCTCAATAGTAAGGCATCTTACTGTTGAGCTAAGCAACTTGTACATGATACCTATAGAGAGCAAAAATCCTATAGAGCTCTTTAGCCTCCACTCAGTGTGCTTAGCTCAATAGTAAGGTATCTTACTGTTGAGCTAAGCAACTTGTACATGATACCTATAGAGAGCAAAAATCCTATAGAGCTCTTTAGCCTCCAAGTCTAGTTCTGTTCAGCAGCCTCGACACTCTGAGCTTGTCGCCTTATAGCCCACGCATTGGCATGCTTTGTGACATCCTGGGTCGTGTTTTATAAAGTTACAATTTACAATTTTGCAATATGTGCGTGAGATCAAAAAAACTTCGGAGGGCTATCTGTACTAAAAACGTCGTACGAGACACGTCCAAAAACGAAATTCGTAACTCGTGTCGATTTAAAACACTCCCTATCGGTCGTGTTTTAAACATCGCCACTCGTTTCGAATTTTATGTTTTTCGCACTTGTGTCGTAATGTACTATTATAAAACGTGACCCAGGTTCACCAAGAATAGCGGAATGCAATTAAAAAACTCTTACGACTTTATTTGTACACATTAAACATAATAAACCAGATGATTTAATTATTTGCTCAGTGTTTAGTTTAATTAAACAAGTGTGTTTAACTTCAAATACGTTTGTATCACTGTTAACACGTCGATGCGACTAATTCACCTTAAATATACATGGTATAATATGAGGACGTGACTTGCAAGCGGTGTGACATCTACTATGATAGTTCATACGCTACAACGCGCACGCCACGCTCACGTGCACGCGCTACATACGCATTCGGTGTGACTCGGCCTTAATTGCATAAATTATGTTTCGATCGAGTGCCTGTTTTAATCTCTTTTTAAATGATTAAAAAACAGGCCAAGTGCGAGTCGGACTCGCGCGCAAAGGGTTCCGTACCATTATCAATTTATTATTAAAAAAATACAGTTAAATCAACCTACCTCAAAAACTATAGGAGATAATTTAATCAAACCAAAAATCGTTGATAGAGTTTATTAATGTGCATAACATATATATTTTTTTGAATTTTATATCGCGTAGTTTAAAAAATAGAGGGGGGGACACATTTTTCAGAATTTGGGAGCTGATATCTCGAAAACGATTTGATTAAATAAAAATGAGATTTATGAACCTTCATATCATTTTCAAAGACCTTTCTACTCGTATTAATACTCCACGCGCTTGTATACAACTAAAAAAATGTTCTATCCCTCAGTTACATGTATGGAGGGCCCCCACCCCAATGGTTTTTTTTTACAATTTAGTATCGTAATCCTGTAGCGGTTTATACAACACATATCCCTACCAAATTTCGTTACTGTAGCATTTATAGTTTCCGAGTAAATCGGCTGTGACAGACGGACATGACGAATCTATAAGGGTTCCGTTTTTGCCATTTTGGCTACGGAACCCTAAAAAGGACGAGGTTCTCAATTCGATTGTTTTTTTTTTATATTACTCGAAATCTCCAAGAATTGTGAATCAATTTTTTAAAAATCGAACTGGTACAACCCCGCCATGGTTCTGTTGGCACCAAGTTGGGGTCTGACGATGGGATCTTATTGGAGAAGAGAAGAAAAAAAACACATTGAAAAAAAAAAAATAAACAATGTGTTTTTTTAGGGTTCCGTAGCCAAAATGGCAAAAACGGAACCCTTATAGATTCGTCATGTCCGTCTGTCCGTCTGTCACAGCCGATTTACTCGGAAACTATAAATGCTACAGTAACGAAATTTAGTAAGAATATGTGTTGTATGAACCGCTACAGGATTATGTTACTAAATTGTAAAAAAACCATTGGGGTGGGGGCCCTCCATACATGTAACTGAGGGATAGAAAAAAAAATTGAGTTGTATATAAGCGTGTGGGGTATCAATAGAAAGGTCTTTGAAAATGATATGAAGGTTTATACATCACATTTTTATTTAAGCAAATCGTTTTCGAGATATCAGCTCTCGAAGTCTGAAAAATGTGTCCCCCCCCTCTATTTTTTAAACTACGCGATATAAAATTCTAAAAAAAATATATGTTATACACAATAATAAACTCTATCAACGATTTTTGGTTCGATTAAATTATCTCCTATAGTTTTTGAGGTAGGTTGATTTAACTGTATTTTTTTAATAATAAATTGATAATGATACGGAACCCTTTGCGCGCGAGTCCGACTCGCACTTGGCCGGTTTTTATTTTTTTATTTATACCGCAGACTGCCTGGAACATATTTCCGAGTCATAGGAATCAAAATTGTTAGCAAATTTTTCCGTGTCAATAACTTTGACCGTGACCGACTACGATTACAATTTGTTCTCTGTACGAATCCGTTAACAATTTTAAACAAAATTAAATGAATACGGATATAACTAAATGCAGGAAAGAATCATTATGTCAATTTACGTTACAACCTACTAAATCATGATTGTATTACTGAAATGGACGGCCTCCGTAGCACAACTGTCTATGACTGCCTGTGAATCTATAGTCCTGGGTTCAAATCGCGATAAGGGTGTCTCTTATCGCAAAAATATTTCGTCGGCTGACAAGCAAAACTCACTATAAAAACTGTCACTACTCTTAGCAACCTCTTATGTCAGTATTGAATCAGAACTGAGATACGATCTCTATTTCAATTTGTGTTGGATTACTTATAGTGAGTTTTGGTTGTCAACCGTCGATTTGTTCTTCATTCATGATTGTTTCTATGTATTTAAGTACCTATCTCATTGTATTTAAATATTGCACATGTTGTCGCTTAGTACACAACACAAGTCTTAATTTAGTTAACCGTGGGACTAGGTCGATTAAGAATGTCCATGTCCCATGATATAAGCAACCATTTTCCTCTAGATTAAGTATCTGTAGCTTATTTGGAAGAATAGGAGCGGACTCATTAATAGCTCAGTCATAAGCTGCATACTTATACTTCGCCAACAGAGTCAGTATTTCCATTTATTTTTATTACATTCCTTATATATTTGTTTCTCTAGAATGTTCCTGCCTTGAAAAACCTTTTGACAGGCATTGACGAACTATGGTTATGCCATAGGCATCAGCGACGCTTAAAGAATCCACGCCGCGAACCACGACCGACGTGTTATCTCTGTTTCACTTCTAGATCTGTAGTTAAGCGGGACAGGGACGCAACACGTCGATCATAGTTCGCGGTACTTCTTTATCCACCAACTTCGCTAATGTGGTATGGCCTTATGCGGGGTTACTTGCACTCCAACCCTAGGCGATTCTAGAACCATGTTAAAATGACAACTAGTATGATATTTCTCACAATTTACTTAATAAGGCTTGTTCACGAAATAAAGTAGCCATTGCTGTATAATTCTTTTTTTTTTGTATGAAACAATATCTTAGTATGGGTATTATTACAAGACCATTTTGGGTCATTTAGTTTCACAATGGGTGTTAACTAAGTTACAATAGCGATACTATAATAAACTGTGAATCTCGTGTCTACAATTTTTATTAATTATTTCAAGACTAACCTTGTTGAAATCGTCTCGGAAGTTCGCACTTTTTTGGGCGTGAACTTTTGCATTATTAAGCATTATCTGAAGTTATTTTGATTTTGACGACTTTTCAGCGAATACTTTTGGATATTGGATTGTTAAACATAAAACAGAAGAATCAATTTACAGTCCCATGGCTGTTAGAACTACATGGGACTGTTGCGTAACAGTAGATACTGATTTTACGATGGCTACTTTATTTCGTGAACAAGCTTTAACATTACTTTGACATGGTTTTTGAGTGGCCTAGGGTACCAATTAATTGACTCTACATAGGTGTGATTTTTATACCCTATTGAGCGTTGTTACCAAGATTCCTTAACTCAGATTCCTCTCTCCACCTCGGACACTGGAGCTATTCGTGGAATCACTCCTCAGCAAAGCTCTGCAAGTCACGACGGCACGGAACGCGAAGACACTCAGCCCTTCTCACGTCAAACAGTGCATATTGGCTGAGTCGCGGTTCGACTTTCTTAAGGATTTGGTAAGTGTTTGTTAATAATATTAACTTAATATCCTTAGAACAGGGATAAAAACAGAACTGAGAATACAGTGTGTTTATGAAATATAGCCGCATATTGTAACCAGACGTAGACTTAAGTATTATAGTCTAACTTTTATGACAATTATTAATTTAGCGTTAACTGCCATGGCGTAATTAATTTTTGATTTTTTTGAGCAGCAAAGTACGGCGTACACTTATCACTAGTGACAGTTGTGATATTACGATGTTTATTGTCAACAAACAACAACAAAGCTTTACATTGCGTGCTGAATTATTTTATATGGAAGAAAAAAGTTTGCTTTTTTAAAATTATTTTGCGATAAATATATTAATTAGTGCCTATACTAAGACCCTCTAAAGTTTGCGGTTATATCAAATATACACGCTGTATAAGACTCAGATCTTCTCAGGCCTAACAGTGCATATTGGCTGAGTCGCGGTTCGACTTTCTTAAGAATTTGGTAAGTGTTTCTTAATAATATTAATATTAACAAAGATATTAACTTAATATCCTTAGAACAGGGATAACATAACTGAGAATATAAGACTCGTATTGGGTAAGACTCGGACCTTCTCAGGCCTAACAGTGCATATTGGCT
Source organism: Thaumatotibia leucotreta (assembly GCA_025490895.1). Lineage (NCBI taxonomy): Eukaryota > Metazoa > Arthropoda > Insecta > Lepidoptera > Tortricidae > Thaumatotibia > Thaumatotibia leucotreta. The sequence continues at coordinate 7,424 of JALPQI010010531.1, forward strand.
GAGTCATGGTTCAACTTCCTTAAGGATTTGGTGAGTGTTTGTTTATACACTTATAACAGAAAGAATGCATCTCAGAATGCAGGAACCGAAGTGCGAAAACTCCGCCCTTCTCATGTCAAACAGTGAACGTTGGCTGAGTCGCGATTGGACTTCCTTAAGGATTTGGTAAGTTTTTGTTAATACCCTTAGAACAGAAATTACATTCAAACACAATTGTAAGATTGTTCATGAATAAATGATGAATAACCCTACTGAGAATGTAGGACTTGAAGTTTGTAAGAACAGCCCTTCTCTTATCAAACAGCGCGGTTTTTTGATCCAGATTACAACATGACTATTATGAAAATCGAAACATTATAATTTTATGCAATATCATGTGTTTACGAGATGTTTTGTTTCAGGTCGCTAACATACCAGATGTGTCGGCGGCAGAGGAAAAAGAAATGATGAGTGCAGAGGATTCCCCAAATTCTTCGAGGTAGTATAGTATTATCTTAATTTTCTTTGACGACGATTAGAAAATTCTGGGATTGTAAAATGTCGTCCTCGAAAACTGACTTCTTGAATAATTTTGTGTAATTTACAGGAACAGAATTAACGTTTGAAAGTCATACAAAATAAATATGGTTAACTGGTAACAAAAACCTGTTACATCATGTTTTCATTAAAGCTTCGTACATAGGTACATAATTTTTGAAGCCACCCATTTGTCTTTTAGGGTAATTAATTAAAATGGCAAAAACGGAACCCTTATACTTAGATTCGTCATGTCCGTCTTTCATATATAGCTGATTTACTCGGAATGAATTTACAGTAATTAAATGTAATGAGCAAATGTGTTGTATGAATTGCTACAAAATTATGATATTATACAGCGTGTTTTTCTTCATATGCTATAACTTTAAGGGAAGCTTATTTAGGTCAAATATAATTAATTTCTCTAAGAAAGTAGTGTTTTAACTCTTACCGTTATTGAGTTATTAAAAAATAAGTTTAATCACTGAACATGTGTATTGCAACCTTTATTACATTCTAATGTTACTTATTTTGACATGTCCCGTCAGTCACTTGAGATTAACTTTTATTCTATTCTTAAGGTTCTCTCACACTTACCATTTCATTTATTATGTATGAAAACAAAAAAAATATATTTTTATCGAATTTTCCACCAGACAACTTCTATTAATGGCCCAAGTAACCTGTCTAATTTATCGCAAATCGAAACGAACACCCTGTAGATAGTAAAAAATTGTGAGGGGCCCTCCATACAAATGTTTTTTTTGTCGATGTCTATAAAAGTGAGAGTTCAATCAATCAATTTTTCTTTTCACTTAAAGAGCTGTTTTTGATATAGGTACATCTAGTGTGTAGTCCTTTCTGTTTATTAAACGTCGAGGAATAAAATAAAATGAAAAATGAATCTTAAAGCTATTGAGATAGGTTGACTTGATTTTACTGTAATTTTTATATTAGCTGCTATGGAACCCTTCGTGCACGAGTTCGACTCGCACTTGGCCGGTTTTTAAAACCTATGCAAAGTAAGCATATTAGTCTTAATATAAACCTTCAACATTTTAAAATCTACTGTTTTCAGATTCTCAAATCCGAATGAAACCTTTTTCAGATTCTCAGACTCCGCGCCTCGCCGGCTCGCCAGAGAGGACTCAAACAGTTCGAGCAGCAGCGAGATCCGACAGCGGGTCCCAAGAGAAATGCCTCGCAGCATCTCACTGGACCCGGAGATCAGGCACCGGCCAGAGGTCACATCCACTATAGTCTCCACAGACACAGTCATCGACCTCTCAAAGAAATCCACAGAACCCAAAATCCGTGCCAACTTTTACCAAGAAACTTTACCCGACGAATCACAGCACACGAGTGTTATAACTCCCAACCCAACGTATGCCAGCCCTCAACCTTCGACCTCGTACACCCCAAAAGATGTGCCAAAGCCTAAATTCTACATAGACGTACCAGTAGCCCCCGTATTAAACATAGACTTTTCTAAAAGCTTAGCCGCACCTGAAATTAAAGTTTTAAGCTCCTTAGACAGGCCAAGATTACAAAGGCAGAATTCAAAACCTAAAGAGGTAAAAAAATTGAAACCTGCTCCACATATCGATCTAGATCACCTGAATTCGGGTAATCTTCAGATCGACGAAGACTATGATACCTGAATACTGTAAGTTTGTTTTTGTACTTGTAAGATGTTTGTTGTGCTATGAGGTGTTCTTGTATAGGTATAACCCTCTGTCACTACGTGGTCACGTGACGTCAAATTACTCAATTTTGATATAAATAATAACAAATAAATATCTTGGGACATCTTACACAAATCATATATCAACATCGTAATGGCGACATTGCAATACATACAGGTATCTGATAGACATCACGTCAGTGGCAGAGGGTTAAATGAAATTTGATCTTGCTTAATCATAGTATGTATTATCAAAAATCTGACATTGTCTAGATATGTATTATGTATGAACAATTTGAAGGGCCGGAGAAATCTGATACAGACTGAATTTTTAAGCAACATCAGTATTCCATACATTTTATACTTTGAAATTAGAAGACCCATATTAAAACATATAATTTTTATTTATAAACGCATAACTCATGTGTTAAACACATACAAACGAAATTCCGTTTTGACAGTTTAAAACCTTAAACCAAGATCCTCTATTTTGATACTCGAGTGAATCGTTTATGAATTCAAATAATATCTTGTACTTTATTCGTTATTTTTAACATGTACGGAAATTGTATGTTCTGTGTGAGAACACCTCATTTGCTAGCAAGTAGATATATCGTGTTATGTTGTGTTGTTTACCATTGTGTGTGGTATGTTTTAGTCGCTACATCGATATTGGTTCGTTCCGATTTCCTCATTCAAAATCAATCTTGTCGCCTAGTCAATAAGATTGAACTTTGAGGTTGTAATTTATAAACAATATGGACGCGCTATGATATTATTGACGTGTCGTGTATTGGAATTTTATACGAGTCATGATAGATTATAAATTTCGGTTCCTTATTCAAATTATCTTCGAAAGCGCGATGCAATTACTGTTTAGAACGTAGCGCCATCTATCGTTACCATAACACAAAAGCTGTCGAGATTTTATAAGAGATGTCACTGTTATATAATAATGTTACGTCGAACATGAATTTGAAGAAGGAATCGGTCGAAATTAGCTCTTATTCCGTGCAGATAATTATAATCAAATAACCAGTGATAATTTTCCTTAGTAAAAAAAGACAAAGGTACTGTATTTTATTTTTTTCATAGTAGGCACCTAATCCGAATTATCATTATTCATCATGCAATTTTATTATTGTATTGTTCGTGCCGTTAACTAATTATTTTGTAATTTTCATTGAATCGAGCCTAGATTTCTTATTTTCCTCGTTCTTTTTTAATTCACTGCTTATTTGAGCTTAGATATCTGCGCAGAACTGAAAGATTTTAGGTATTAAGATAATTGTATAAAATTTGACATTAACATGACTTACGCTAGTAAGTGTAGAATGAGACGATTTATACTTATGTCCTACGTAACCATAAGTATGATAGCATGCGCGTTACATCAACTACTATCTATCAAAGATTAAAAAGAGACGGACTTCCGCGAGTAGTTGTAGCGCACCACTTGTGCTAGGTCCGCAGAAAGAATTAAATAGAGTATCGCCTCTATAACGGCGTTTGTAAAGTATAATAAACATGGCGTTATCAACTAACGGGTAAAGGTAAAAATACTGCTCGACCCGTAGTGTTCCACATAGGCTCTTTATGTCAAAGTAACAAGGTTTAAATTCGTACCTATATCTAAAAATCTTACCCACAATGTCGTAACAGATGTGCTTACCATAGAAAAAATCAACTGCGAAAGACTCTGGTCGTCACGGGATTCGAACCCGCTTCCTCTGGATTGCCGGTCCAACGTGCTTCCAATTACACCAGACTACCTTCCGTCGATCACAGCGAATTTAGTCAATGGTATTGTGAAGCTAATCACTAGCGACATCTGTACGTAGTGTTTCGAAGGTACTACAACCTTAAGCCACTCAAAGACGTGTGTCTACCACAATCGTCCGCAAACTCGACAACTCTCCGTTGCGTTGAATTTGCTATAGAGGGCGCTGTAATCAATTCATGATTAGGAAACATCAATTTGTTTTATAATTAAACAAATTGATGTTGGTGTTACTTTTTTACAATGCGGATAATCCCACAATGTCGTAACAGATGTGCTTACCATAGAAAAAATCAACTGCGAAAGACTCTGGTCGTCACGGGATTCGAACCCGCTTCCTCTGGATTGCCGGTCCAACGTGCTTCCAATTACACCAGACTACCTTCCGTCGATCACAGCGAATTTAGTCAATGGTATTGTGAAGCTAATCACTAGCGACATCTGTACGTAGTGTTTCGAAGGTACTACAACCTTAAGCCACTCAAAGACGTGTGTCTACCACAATCGTCCGCAAACTCGACAACTCTCCGTTGCGTTGAATTTGCTATAGAGGGCGCTGTAATCAATTCATGATTAGGAAACATCAATTTGTTTTATAATTAAACAAATTGATGTTGGTGTTACTTTTTTACAATGCGGATAATCCCACAATGTCGTAACAGATGTGCTTACCATAGAAAAAATCAACTGCGAAAGACTCTGGTCGTCACGGGATTCGAACCCGCTTCCTCTGGATTGCCGGTCCAACGTGCTTCCAATTACACCAGACTACCTTCCGTCGATCACAGCGAATTTAGTCAATGGTATTGTGAAGCTAATCACTAGCGACATCTGTACGTAGTGTTTCGAAGGTACTACAACCTTAAGCCACTCAAAGACGTGTGTCTACCACAATCGTCCGCAAACTCGACAACTCTCCGTTGCGTTGAATTTGCTAAAAATCTTAGTTGTTCAAACGAACCCCCATATTCATAAACGTCCCCTAACACAAGCCGCTAAATATTGTTTGTCCCTTTCGGTTTTATCAAAATGTCTATAAGAGCGAAAGGTACAAACAATACTTTCCAGATTGTTAAGACGTTTATGGATGGGTTAGTCTTTATAATTTTAATGTTATTATAAAGTGGCCATGTCGAATAATAGCATTAGTAGGTACTTCTACCTTATAAAACCTAGCACACATTTGTATGAATTCTGTTACTTCTCTCTACTTGCATCACCTACAAATCGTCGCCATGCTTAGGTGCTCAATCAACCTTTTACAGCAATCAATTTATGCAACTGTAATCTTTATTTCGCTTTGAATACAGGTGTTTATCCCATCAAGTGAGTAGCAGATACGAGGTTGAGAAATTATAGTGGCGAAATGTTTAGTCAGTCTTAAAAGAAAAATGAAATTACATATAAGATTTTTCTATTTCGCGTGGCTACAGACGAAGTTTGCGATTATTGTTTTCGTTATATGATCATCAATTTATTAGTGCGTTTTTTTTTCTTTTATAGACACTGTCAAAGTAATCTGACATTGACATCTGTCGATAAAGTTTGGAAACTTGTATGTTTTATTCTTGGATGTCTCGAGTTTGTATGATTTTATTATTAAGTACATATGAACCAAAGTCGCATATCAGAATAAAAAAAGCCTAAAATCTCTCATTTTGCTGGAAATTTATTGGTGACATATCTTGGTGGTTAAAATGAAAATCGTGCATCCGTCTCTGTCACTCGTTGGCGTTACATGAGACTAATATACTCGACATTTTCTAATTTCTCTATAGGTCGGACATATTTTACTTTGTTGTTCTCAATAATATGGACGTTTCTCTAATTTTCGATTGATTGAAAAAAAAACTTAAAATTAAGTAGTTGTCTACATGAATACAAATTAAATATCCAGAAACTCGATTTAATCATTTCAGCAATCTTGTTGTCCGGTTAGTATTATTGTGAACAATTACGACTAGTTTTTCGATGTCGGGAACATTAATATGAATTGGGAAGTATTAATTTAACTAAACTGGACTTACTCGTGTAATTATATTTAATTCGTTGACGTTTTGAGCGTGACGTTTTGAAGTTAAAACACCCGCCGTTTCCGGAGCAAGCAATGTTTGGTTAAATTATTTTATCAACATAATGTGAATTTTTTATCAACTCATTGTGACTTCTAAAGTCCCACATTATTCATAACTTGGCAAGCCGACAAGTACCTATCGTTTGTCCTTTTCGATTTTAGCAATATGTCTGTAAGACCGAAAGGAACAAACGATACCTATTTATCGGTCTGCTAAGTTAGAAGACGTTACTGAATTAAAAAAGGGGTTATCTTATCAATAATCATGTCATTGGACCCATCAGAGGCCAAAACGACAAAACTTTATAAGCGTACAATTGTACAAAATTGTCAACTTTTTGTATGGAAATATACAATTTTGTAAAATTGTACGCTTGTGTTTTGTAGGATAGGCCACAGAATGTCGCTAGACGATAGCAGTGTGTAGTACAAATATTACAACTTTAGAAAATCCCATTTTTCCCTTCCCTTGTATTTTCGAATGTTGATGTTGTTTTCGTAATCTCCGTAATTGTTTTTAAATGAGGACGCAGTGTATAAAATGTAAGTAAAAATTACTTACGGTTTTTATTTTGCCGAATGTCAATTAAAATGAGATTTGTATATGTATATGAAAACAGATGTATGTGCTTTGTATTTGTAAATTAAACTTTAGGCCATTGTCTTAAAGTACGTTTTGGTAGAAGCATTGCGGATTGTACAGTTCCCGTCATATAATTGGCCAAAGTGCTCACAAATATCTGACCAGGGGCCAAAACCACAAAACTTTACAAGCGTACAATTCTACAAAATTGTCAACTTTTTGTATGGAAATTTATACAATTTTGTAGAATTGTACGCTTGTAAAGTTTTGTGGGATAGGCCACTGACCTCTATTCGAATTGTGTTAGTGCATGTTCAGATAATTTGAGCACCTTTGCTACTCCGATATGTCTGTACCCACCTATGCTCAGCTTATGATTGGTATTTCAGTATATCGCCGCGAGATAGATTTTCCATCTTTTACTAAACTATATGAATATGAATAAAAGAGGGATAGATGAAGCGTCCACGGAATTTATACAAGGAACGGTTATAGAAGGAAAAACCACCTTACTTTTAACAGGTGTGAATTTGCCCCGATTTTTTTAAGCACTGGACATGTTTTTTCCGTGGACCCTTCAGATAGTCTATCTCACGGCGACATATTGTCGCACTGATCCTATGCTAAGCCTACTGATGACGAAAGTCCATCGCGAACACAGTTTATGTAACATGCACTTTATGACTGTGTTGACGTTTGTATAAGCTTTGAGCAACTTATGAAATTATTGACGAAAATGTGAATAAGTATAGTATTTTTCTACCTAAATCTGTTTATAGGTCCTTGTACCTTAGGCGCAGTTTGTCAATTGTATTTGTGTATAGTCACAGATGATATAGCTTAACACCTTCACAGTCTAGTGTCTCATATATAGGTCACGTTAGACTAGCCCTGTAAGTCCGTGCCTATGGGCCACCGTTGGACTTACTAGGGTATTAGAATGCATGGGGACTGTTTAATGTGTTAAGTGGCTAGGAAGCTGTTAAACCTAGCAAGTTTGTGTATGAATAAGGTAAATTACCCAGTGCTCGACATACTAATGTCTAATAGCTAAATGCTGTCACCTCTTTTGTTAGTCAAGTATAGGAACACTGTCGATCACTCGGTTGTCTACTTTATTAATTATCCTCGTAAGGCCCACCATATACTTTGTGATTAAAATGTTGTGCAAGAACTGTGTCGAATATAGTTTGTTCTCAGAAACTATTATATAAATGAAATACTATGTCATTGGATTGGAACGGATTGTACATTATAATGCACATCGGGCCTTACGAGGTTAAAACATGTTTTTATGCGTCGTAAGAGAAATACATCGGTAGTGGTTTACGTTTCCTAAGGAAGCCAGTTACCATTGACACTGATGAGTTATTTAATTTTACCGTATTCTTAAGAATTTAAAGTTGATTTTTCCATAACCGATGTAAGACTGTGAGACTCGAAAGCAATAATGTGTAAATGTATATGTATAGAAAATGTTAGACTTGTGTACAACGCTGCATTGTATGTTTTTATGTTGTAAATTATGATAGAATACAGTTTGGTGATACGTAACTATTTTTGTGTTTTTTGTCGACTGTTTGAAGGCGAAGAACCTTAACCTTTTCAACGCCAATGACCGATATATCGGTACCGCAGGTTTAATCACAAGACCGATTAAAAAGTCGTGATCCAAAGAGCCACACCTCGGACTGTGGCGATAATGTGTATGAAACAAACGTACTCGCACAGTCTAATCTCGTGTAGGTGCACGCGCACCATGCTTGTGTGAGATAAAACATGCCAGGGTAAATGTGCTATTTTACCTACAATATTTAAGGTAGTTGCCATCCATGTGGCATTCGTTTCATCCACCCTGTAGAACTTCACTCAAGTGCGTACAGTTGCAAATTCATTTTCAACACTTCGAAAAATGAGAAGACAGTCCATGGAAATGAATGAGGTTTGAAAGGCTTGAAAAGGGTATTTACATGAAGAAAATAAATAAGAAATATAAAAATATTTCGCTTTATTGATGTTAAATTAAATTATTGTTACTTAACAATAACAACTTAAGGAATAACTTAGCTCGATACGAAATTTTGAATTTTCTAATGAAATTACCAAAAAATAGATCCAAACAATATTTTACGAGGGTAGTTTGACAGATTTTAGGACATTATTGGCAAGATCTGTCATTTGGGTAAACTTTAAAGGGTTGCTGGTTGGATTACCAAAGCGCAATATATGTTTAACACACAAATATTTTTTCAAATAAATATGATTTGAGATTCTAAGCATACACAAAGTTCATATTTGTACACATTCAAAATACAACATTTCTATGATTTCAGATTTTGACCGAAAACGCTTAGATATAACATTATTAAACCAGTCTGTATGTTGATCCCTAACTCTTAAAGCTATAACTATGTTCTATATAAAAAGATCCCGTAGTCAAAGTGGTGATGTGATGTGAATTAGCAAACCAAAACGAAGAAAATATAGCATATATCTATGATTCATATTTATTCATAACTCTAGGCACTATTTTATTTTTTGCATAGTTTAGGTATGAGAATGTTGATTGCATAACATAATGTAAAACGTACAGTTTTTAACTTTTAGGGACACCGATTTATCGTGAAATTACAAACCTTAATTTCAGTCAGATTTGTAACGACAATTAAGCACTATATTTGAATAAAAACTCAGGTTTGGCGTATATTTTATAAACTATAAGCGATATTATAATATAAAAATGCCGATCAAGTTAAAATTTTTAAAGAATTCGTGCTTATTTGTCGTTACAAACCTAACTGCTATTAAGGTTTTTTAATCTCACGCTAATTGTGTGTCCCCAAAAGGAAAAATTCCCAAATTGGAAATAAAACAATTTTTTAATACAAGGTTTGTTTACATTATTAAAAACTTCCATAAAAAGTGTACCTAGTTCACATTGCCGCGAAGGGTTGTTGCCTGCCCCGGGTTTTATGGTTTCAGTTTGCTAAAATACAACACATCGCAAAAAATAAATTAGGATTGCGTTAATACTGATATTACAGTTACTAATATTATGGTATTTTATGGCGACATATTTACAACGTTGTGGCATGAGATATAATTTAGTAAAATGTTATATACACCCGCATTTTGTATGCAAACTTACAATTAACTAAATATTATATAGTACAACCATTATGTATAATCATTATTTTCAAATCTATAATGTAATTTAAATTATACGAATATATTTTATTTATGCTTAAAATTATGCGAAGAAAATGCATTTTTATGTATACTTTGCGTGCAAAAACACGATCTTCCAAATAAAATTAAAGCACCTTTAATAATATTACGTTAAGGCACATAATTGAGCGTTAAAGTGTTTTTCACTTTTAAATCTTTGACATTGTGGACCAGCCGTAATGGTAAAAGGTTTTGTCAAAGATTTTATTACATTAATACTCTCATGGCCATGGCTTTTAAGCATTAGCCATAAAGACGATGATTCTAAAATAACTATGGAGGAATCATAACATTGCATTGTCCCTAAAGGAAAATGGAAATTCAAACAGCCTCCATACTTCATACCCTAGTTGGAATTGACCCCGCCAGCTGAAGGCAGGTACTGCTTATATGGCTTGATTGCAAATAAATACAAGGGTTTTACTGACAACAATACTTAATTCACTCTTTTGTATTATGAAATTAGCCAATTACCCAATCCAAAATTAGTTTGGGTGATTAATTTTCGTAACACAAAATGATAATGTTTTGGTTTTCATTACAATTTTAATTACGTGCAACATTTTTAAAAACGGCCCATATAACACAAGCCTTATTGAACTTAATGAATGGGACCATGTTGAATAATATGTTTACCCATGAAAAAGAATTATTTAATTCGAGCGATAATCATACTAATTTAAATCATGGTATAAGGTGGTCTCTCAAAATATTAATATTGTTCGATTAGTGAAAAACACAAGCCCATATTAAAGGAAGACCTCTGATATTACAAAATAGACATACTAACAAATATATTAACTACTTGAATAGCTACAAAAATTACATTAGATATAAATTAACTTAAATTTACTTGTAACCTAACAACAAATAAGACATTTTGGAATGTATTTTATTTCGGGATTGCAGTCTTTGTATTATTCTTATTACAATTATTTGTTTGATAGAGGGCAATACTATTTCTACAGGTAGTTTTTATCAATTTCTAGTAGTTTTACTCTTTTCATATAGCCATCCAATTTACCATAAGGCCAATATGTATTTAATCCTTATTAGTATTACAAACTCCATGGTAAAAAATACCAAAGTATGCTCAACATTACTCATAATATGGTAGCAATTTACTTAACCATATTAGGCCAAACATGTTGCTGCATCTCTTTTACACAATTACAAAGATATATTGTTAGATACATGAATATTTTGTCAAATATGGAGAAAAGAATATACACTAAATATCTCACAATTTAACTATATTCAAATCTATAGCACTTGTAATTCATGAATTTTCAGCTCAATTCATTCCCTTCATAAAGACTCTCGCACACCTCTAACAATCTCAATACAGGGCTGATATTGTAAGGGAACAGTGACCTGGAAACCAGCCTACTGATCTGCAATCTAAGTCTTATTAAAACCCGCATAGTATCATCCAGACCTCTACTACCAGCAGAATCAGTATGCTGACACGTTTCAATAAATTTGGGCCAATTACGCCGCACATATTTAAGAAACCGAAGCAAATACAGCAAGAAACAAGTCTCGTTGCTGACCAAATAGTCTAATAATACGTCGCTATCGTGCGAAACTACTTTCAAGAACTCTATGAAAGAAGCTATTGGGTTCAACATTGGTATTAAATCTGGATACATCGAGTTCCTATACACTATGCCTACTGTTATATCCAACGTACATACCATGGATTCAATTAAATAGTCATCCTGTTCACTAAATAAATGTATGAGCATTTTAGTGAAGGGAGTCTCTGGATGGAACTCCATGGTGTTTCTAATAAAAACATCCAATTTTTTCAAGACATCGCGTATCGACCTTTCCACTATTTGCATATCTTGTATGGCATTATAATCGGAAGAATCAATAGAACTGTCTGAGGAATCACATCTCATCTCTTTAACTGTCACTGCTATGGACTTTAGGACTAAGAGAGACATTCGTTGTAACATAGTTTTGTCTACTTCTGTACTGGATTGATTGGAATCATCATTTTCATCGTCACCATAGCTTTGATCTACCAGTTGTATAGATGCTGATAGTGGGGTAACTGTGGGGCCAAGTGAGTAGTCTCTGAAAACAGTGCACTCATTACCCAGGAAGCCAAAACCGCTTCTACTGTTCCTGACTCTAACATCATTAAGAAGTCTGAAATCCTTTACGAATCTTACAATTGAGTGTGCCAAACAGCATATCTCTTCAGGCAAAATGTCTTGTAGTGCCAAAGTGGACCCATAGCATAACACTTCATTAAACAAACTTAATAAATGCGTATACACCATACTTGGAAGGATGGTGTTTCTTAATAAATCTACAAATCCCTGCAAATCAGCATAAAAAGGTTTAGTGTCTATCACTGAGAGATTGGCTTTCACACTAATGATATTCTCCCATAGTGCGAAAAAGGTTAGTATACAGTTTTCAGCATTTGCTAAATTCAGGTACCGGAGGAGTAGAAGCTTCATATTCTTGACTAGAACAGGCCAGTGCTGCTCCAGCGTCTTTATTGTCAAGCATTTGATGTGTGAAGTGTCAAAAGACTCTGAATCCGTGAGTATGACTGTTACACAACCATTCTCATTGACCCGTTCCATTCTAGAAACTGGGGGCTCAGGAGATTCAGGCTGCTCTATCTCGCTCACATGCTGGTCCATAGGTAATTTCAGCACTGGCTCATGAAGTTTAAATGTAGCTGGTTTGATTTCAGGAGGCTTTTCGCCTGAGGATGTTGATGGTGCGCTATGTGTTTGTAGATTTGAAAACTCATTGTGCAAATTGTCTCCATGAGAGCTGGATGGCATCTGACTTGTACTACCGTACCCCACACTACTCCTGAATGGGTTGTCTTCTTGTACATGCATGTTACCGGCAGAGTTAATGTAATTGCTATCTTCTAATGGATGTTGTTCCACATCCTTCCATTCAACTATCCTTTTGATAATATCAAGACTAAAGTTAATCTTTTGTACTGTTATTCTATTAATTCTATCAAAAAGGTAGATGTTTTCAGCAATTTGCTGTAGCCAGTTCTCATCTACAGTGTCTTTTGCAACTATGAGGAAGCTCGCTAACACTCTACTAGCCACAAATGTAATGAACTTGCTTTTATGATCTGCAAGTTCTACCACTTCTGTAATCCAATCATGCCTGTTTCTCACTAGCATGTCACAAGCCTGCATTAACTTTGAACATATAGTACCTGTATTATTTTGTTTTAAATATATATCAAACATTAGCTGCATAGTGGATAAATAAGTTAATGAGCATGTTAACGGCCATGAGACAATGTGTAGCCGTCTGTCAAACATTTGCGAGACTTTATGCTCCTCTACCATACATAGACACTGACCTACAAGGTTTTCTTGAAGCAATCTAAGCTCAGCAAGCAGTTTGTCATCAGCTACCGTCCATTGCTGTGTTGTGTTGGAGCAGGATGGTATTATCTCTTCACTGGGTAGCCTGAGGATAGCTGAACAGTCCACGGCATCTTCACTCACGGTTCCACTGTCGGGAGACTCACCATTTCGGGGAAAATCGTCTGATGCCTCTGCTGGAGGTGTTTCCGAGTCAAAAATATCAGTGATCTCCTCAGCCGACCGGTCGCTGCCTTCGTCGATGTCGGGCGCGTCTATACGCTGCTTCTTCTTCACAGGCTGATCGGAAGCCATACCTTCATTTGATTGCGTTTTGCAATCCAAGTGCCCTCGCAAAACCATGAACCCGTCGTCAAGCCTCGCTCTATCAATCACGTTCACAAAAGTGATGTATATTCGAACGGCGCCGATTGCCAGACTGGAAACAAAAAGACGAGAATGAATGCGTGACCTTTCGAAGTAGCTACTCAATTACGCGGACCACAAAGCCATCACATATTTCGGGTTAAATGGACGGTTGATTACTACTTTTAAATAAAAATAGATGACTTATCATCTAAACCCTAACATAAATGAAAAATACCACACGAAACAACGATTTATATTGGAATTTCTTTTAACTTTCCAAAATATTTTGATGGCACACATACCATTGACAGGCGAACGAGGTTGTTAGAGTTGATAATTTCGTCTGTGGAATCCATAAATAGTTGTATAACGTTCACTGTAATCCAATAATGCACAATTACACCAACTTTTAAGTGACTTTTTCTTTGAAAACAATATTTTATATGCCAAAAACTATATTCAACAGAACATCGACTCCATTACGTACAATATGACGCTCATTCAGTTTATGTACTCTTTATATTGGAATTTATCCTAATATTTAGTAACACGTCATAAAAAGTCAAACCATAATATTTAAAAAATTTAAATTTAAATTATAAAATAAAATTTGTACAAAATAAGTTTTGGAAATTGCCGACCTACGTAATTAGTGCTAAAACAAACAATAAATATCCGCCGCCATTTCCGGATTCGACGTTGCCAGCACAATGCTCCCGAATTTAGCAATCTCGGTAGCGAACCGGTTGGAATGTGATTATAGGAGGCGAGGTAAAGTATCTTCTATTTGAAATAAAATTTATAATACTCTGCAAAAATTGTATCAAACATGGAATAAATTTGAATTGCTTACATATCAAACTAGCGTAAATGCTGAAACTCGGTTTTGTTTACACGAAGAGCTCATTAAGAGGAGTAAAAGCAACATGTTATGAAAAAACTTTTACTTACATTACTTTAATACATAATATTTTTGAATGCGACAGTCTGTGCGATTATGCCATCAATAGTAACAATTATGTTATTAAAATTTTGAATTTCTTGGTGGTAATTTAATGTAGAATTAACGCTTTTTGCGTATTTTGAAACGGATGCATTAAATTGTCTATTGTCTATGATTACAACGTTTCGTTTGACACAGTGAGCGATTAGTATTCTGAACGGTTTTTGTATCGTAAGAAGCTCTGTCCTCGCATTTGGTTCATCCGCGTAAAATTTAGCAAGTTTGTCAAGGAACGTCAAACAAAATGGATTCGACCGAGCCCTCTGGCTACCCCCGAGTAAAATGTCCGCTTCGGGGACTCTTTAACTAATTTATTAACCCCTAAACGTATCGAAAAAATCAGGTGAATATTATAATGAACAAGCTAAAGTGTTTTTACAAAGTGACAACAATGAGTCATCTCAGTGTTTTTGCATAACAATCGATAGAATGGATTTAGGTTAAGATCTCTGTGCTATAGGATTCGGAACAATACAAAATTAAAACTGGAAATATAGCATTACAACCGGCTGTTATTTTCGTCTCACGCAAGTAATATGTTATTGTTTATTTATAGGTTCGATGCGGAAACGTATCGATATGTCATCGGTGTTCTAACTATAGTTTTTTTGTGAAAAAAATGATTTGGTATTTAGATTCAAATCTACGTTTGGATTGGGTTGCGAAAGAGTTGTAATATCGAGTGTCGCCGCAACCTTGTGATGAATGGATAGAAAGTAATTTGTCGCCTTTTGTGTTGTTAGACAATGGTGAAATTCGCCTTGGATTTCCTGCTTTATGAGCTGTTATGGGCGTTTTAGTTTTTTCTCCTATAGTGTCGTTTTTATTGTGTTTTACGTCTTATATTATTAATATCTACTTCTCTTGACGGAAGCTAGAGTGTAAGGTAAATAAGAGATGCTCTTCATATTGAAGTATTTGATGACTAAGAACTTTTGGACACCTACACCCATTTATTTATTTTTATCTCTTATCTTAGAGAGCTGGTAGCTACATTACTGCTTGATTACAAAATGTGTGTTGACATAAAGCAGCTGTAAATGCTTTGTAAACATTATTATCTGATAAAAATGTTAAAATGAATTAAGTTATTGTATTTAACTTAAAACTTAGTTTGTCTGATTTTGTAATTCTTTAGATTACCTAAATCCATCTATAATATAAATTTGGAATATGTAGTGATAAAGATTTCTTTAGTTTAAGTTGGTTGATTAATGCTTATTAATTAAATCCATGTTTGAAATACATACATTTATATGTAAGTAAATATGTGGATTATATTCATTAAATGAATTAGTGAAAAGTTTTGTGAATATATTCACTTCTTTAATCACCAAGTTTTAAACTAGATTTATGTAAAAAATCTCAATATGCTTCAAATTCGAAATTCTGCTTCAAATTGAATCAGATTACTTGAAGCAGCCACGGCCTGTAGTCCTGTACAAAATAAGATTTGAAATCACTTGTTTGAAACAGCTTCTCTATGTCACAAATAAGTTCAGATTTGTTTGTTGAAATTTATTCTGATTGAAACATTGCCCAACCAAAAATCTATAAAGTACAGAGAGTTAAATCTCTTGCTATCTTACTGGCCCTATGCTATTATTGAATTGATACCGGCAATTTTAATAGTCTAAAAACTTTACTTTTCAAAATCATTAACCATTTACATTCTTCCAGGTACATGCAACCATGGATCAAAGAAACACACACAATAAACTGCCTTAAATTTACGGTAGCTTTTCTACGTATTAGTGTTAGTGTACGGACATGCAAGTGTAGTGTAGTGCAGAATGTCGGATGATGAGGATTCCTCGCCGGATTGGGCGCTTGTGCCCTCTAACAATGTGCCAAGTAAGTCTATGTTATTATAACTGATGTTACTGATGATAGATATTAAGTTTATAACACAGAGCTAAGGTTACCATCTCCAGAATTTGGAAACTAGGTCTTGAAACATGAAAAATCCCGAATTTAAGAGCACAAAAACTGACATAGTCAGTTGATCGGTAGCAGGGATCAGATACCGGTATTTTCTCCATACCAATCATTTGAATTCTGTTCTTTTTCGTTCTTCGGCTTATATATATATTTTTAATGGAGTAATTAAAAAATATGATGTTAATAGTTACATAAAATGATGAATACTACAGAAAAAGTGTAAAACATTTTAAGATATTGAGCTATTTCAAGGTTTTCATAAAAAACCAGTTCCGATCCCTGATCGGGCGGTGCAAGTTAAAATGTCCAACCCAAACTTAGAACCCCTCCTGGATCTTCCTGCATGCCCTCCAAACTTGGACAAATCAGGGAAATCTGGATGGATTGCAACCCTATACAAAATTGATTTATACAATGGAATACATGGTGTACAAATTATTTTGCTTTGATCAGAATTTAGTTGTTGGTTTTCACCCAAATTTTGCATGTTCATAGGGAAATATGTTTTATTAATAAGAACAACAGTTTCCTGTCCCAAACTATTTTTACCTCACCAAATGAAATAAATAGAGCAAAGTATTTCAATTATCATCTTATTCCTATTTTCTCTATATGAGGTAAAAATGTATATGTTTAACAGCAGACTTAGGATGTTTTCTGTTTGACATTAACTCGCAGCCTTCCTGCAACTACCTGGTTCTTTTTTATTGTATTGATTAAAAGAGACAAGCTACCAAAACCATGGCCGCAAGTTACTGTCAAACACAAGATATGCTCAGGCTCTCTTTGCGTTAAGATTTATATAAAAAAAATTGTGTTGATGTCTGAATTGAACATGCATCCATACAGTTTTATCCTCCTGAAGAATGATTCACACAATTAAATTGATATTGCAATAATTGCTTGTTTACCGATTCAGAGTTCCTAATGATAATTTATGCTAAACTGTTCAAATTAAAAGTTGTACCTCTGTATACCATTGTTTTGCTTAGCAACCATTTAATTTTAACAAAACGCGACGTTAAGGTGCGATCACACCACAGCTTAGAAAACGGTTACGCTACGGAATAGCTGTGACACATCGTATGCGTATAGTTTTTACTGCATGCTCCTACACCGCCGCTTAAAAAACGGGGACGGTACGGAATCGCAGTGTAAAACGCAACTGTTTCATAAAAGGCTCTAGTCAAATATCTTTCGTACGGGGCACACGTCACGGTGGTGTACATTTATTCTGCGGTGTGGAAAGCATGCAGTAAACGCCGAGTCACACCGAATGCGTGTGCAGGACGTGCGCGTTTGCGTTGCGTGCGCGTTGAAGCTTATGTAAATGTCATATTAAGGTGCATGCAGACCAAACGAGCATTCGCTATTCTATCCCCCACTCTACGAAATCAACGAATCACGTTTTGTGTAACAATCGAATTTCGTAGAGTAGGGGGTTAGAATAGCGAATGCTCGTTTGGTCTGCATGCACCTTTAGAGCGCGGCGTGCACGAACGCGTGAAGGTGCATTCAGACCAAACGAGCAGGCTGCCACCGAAGTCACGGTGGTTGAAATGCTCGGAGAAATGCCTATTACTAAAATGTAGATTGCAGTATTTTTTAGATAGAATTTTTATTTAATAAATTGGAAAGAACTTAAAGTAGGGTTAAAATGGAGTAAGTCATTTGGTAGTATACAAATGTGACGTCACTTTTGTATATTTCATATAACTTCATAGTGTTGATCATTTTGACAGTTCGAAAAAGATGTTGATTTGACTTGCCGTTCATCATGCCTATTGTCTTATCATTATTTTGTTCGGCGCATGACTGCATACTGCATGCCTAAAGTTATTAGTTATGCCGCCATTTAGGTATTGCTTACTTATGGCAGGGGATATCCTTTATTATTCAAATACCCGTGTTTCCGGTCTATTGTTTTTACACATCTGCTTAAGGATTTGGGGATAAGCTTGAATATTCAATATATGGTTGTAAGGACGTGTCAATGATGCGTGTATAAGGTGCATTGGGGTAATTACAAACAGTTAACTTCGTAATCAAGTAAAAATTACATTTCTGACCGAAGCTTAAAGTAAATAAAGCAATAAATAAATATCCTGGGACATCTTACACAAATCGATCTAGTCCCATGGTAAGCTCAATTAAGGCTTGTGATGTGGGTATCTGGGACAATATATATTTGTACTGAAGTTGTTTCTTACCTATGATTTTAAATATGTCTCAGGCCCTTGAGTATTCATATTTTTTTGTGTTGTTGCAATTAATATTACTTAAGGAGGCATTATTAATGTTTTTGTTCACTTCAACTTACAAAATTTGACGCCCGAAAGCTGCAAGCTGCGATTAAAGACGGATAACTCAGTGGATTTCACTGAGTTCATTTGACACGCTAAGTAGATACGTTTGCTTGATCTATGGTATATATGACATCTGTGATAGATACTTAAATATATAAACAGCCACGACCAAGGAACCAATAAGGACCGTATCGAATTATAAGTAGACAAGATAAAAGTGACACAACTTTAATATTAAGTTATATTTTGAAATAAAACAAAAAATAAATTAAAATATAACACTTTTTCTAGAACTATGTTTTAAAGAGACTGCCATAGGACTCCTATTTAGCCGTCAATCTTACTTTCTTCTGGATGTCCTTCATTCGATTTTGGACGACAACATTTGCTATATTTCCTGACACCCTGTTCCACTTTTTTTTTAAGTCGTCGGCTGATGTTGCAGCTCTGGCATTTTTTGAAGCTGCCGCTTTATAAAAGCCGAGTACCTTTCGATTGGGGGTACTTCAGGGCACTAGGAGGGATTTATGTCTTTTTCGACTATATCAACCTTGTTTGTTTTATGCCATTCAAGGGTGGCTTTCGAGATGTCCGTGAAGTTGACCGCCCCAAACTTTTTGCCCGCAAATAACATATCTATATCGTTAGTTCATCGTTGGTTCACGTTAGTTCAGTATATGAAATCGTTAGGACCCGATTCCAACATACGTTTTTTTAAAAAACAAAATGGGGGGGCCAGCTTCACGCTGCCCCCCCAAAACGTATTTTATGAATTTCATTGACTGCAATCGATAGATATTCGTTAGTTCATCTCAATTCGGTACATAATATCGTTAGGACCCGATTAGAAGTACAGTTTTTTTTTAATCAAAGTGGGGCGGTCAACTTCACGCTACCTCCCCAAAATGGATTTTATAGTTTTTAACGATTACAATCGATAGATATTCGTTAGTTCATCTCAATTCGGTACATAATATCGTTAGGACCCGATTAGAAGTATAGTTTTTTTTAATCAAAGTGGAGTGGAGAAATTCTTCACTCTACCGCACCATAACGGAATTTTCAAATTAAAATTACAGTAATCGGTAGGTATTCGTTAGTTCTAACTACTTCGCTAAGACATATCGTAAGGACCCGTCTAATTCGGCCAGAAAAAAATAAATTAAATCCACAACTTACGAGCAACGAACGCTTTAGGTATTCAGGTTAAGTCCCATTATTCGCACCCGTTTGAGATCCTAACGATTCTAATGGCTATACTAATATCTAAGGATCATATTGGATAGATTGACATTTATTATTTGCGGGCAAACTCACAGACTTGTCCACAATTCCTTGTTATTTTTTTCTGTAGAAGCCTATAGGAAGGCTGTTTTCACACACGTCCTGCTGGCAAACTATTAACTTTGTCAGCAAATAGTATACCTACATCGTTAGTGCATCATGATTATACGTAAGTAAAATATTTTAAAGCGTTGGAATCCGAATAAAACTTTTTTTTAACAAAATGGAGGCGGTCAACTTCACGTAAATCTTTCTGCCAAAACTATCAACTTTGCCCGCAAATAACATACCCGAATCGTTAGTTCACCATTTGTGTGCGTTAGTTCAGTATATTAAATCGTTAGGACCCGATTCCAACATACGTTTTTTTTTTAAAACAAAATGGGGGGAGGCCAGCTTCACGCTGCCCCCCCAAAACCTATTTTATGATTTTCATTGACTGCAATCGATAGATATTCGTTAGTTCATCTCAACTCGGTACATTATATCGTTAGGACCCGATTAGAAGTATTTTTTTTTAATCAAAGTGGGGCGGTCAACTTCACGCTACCTCCCCATAATGGATTTTATAGTTTTTAACGATTACAATCGATAGATATTCGTTAGTTCACCTCAATTCGGTACATAATATCGTTAGGACCCGATTAGAAGTATAGTTTTTTCAAATCAAAGTTGGGCGCTCACCTTCATCACTCTACCGCCCCATAACGGAATTTATAAATTTTAATTACAACAATCGGTAGGTATTCGTTAGTTATAAATACTTGGCTAAGACATATCGTAAGGACCCGCCTAAGGCGGCCGGAAAAAAAACACAACT
This sequence comes from Thaumatotibia leucotreta, assembly GCA_025490895.1. Taxonomy (NCBI): domain Eukaryota; kingdom Metazoa; phylum Arthropoda; class Insecta; order Lepidoptera; family Tortricidae; genus Thaumatotibia; species Thaumatotibia leucotreta. The sequence continues at coordinate 28,377 of JALPQI010010531.1, forward strand.
AACGAACACTTTAAGTATTTAGGTTAAGTCCCATTGTTCACCTTGAAACCCTCACTGCACTCAGGAATAAAACTGGGAGTCCTTCGTCATGTTCAGGATTCAATGTTGCGCCCGTGTCATAAAACAGTGATTTATCCCCTTAGGGCAACTTGAACCGATCAATGGATTAAATAAATAAATAGAGTTATATAATCCCGAGTTAACTCTTCAATATTTTAACCCCAATATGTTGCACCTGCACCATGAAAAATTAACTCTGGATTAGCTAATGAAAATAACTAATATAAAAAAAACGTATGTTGGAATCGGGTCCTAACGATTTAATATACTGAACTAACGCACACAAATGGTGTACTAACGATTCGGGTATGTTATTTGCGGGCAAAGTTGATAGTTTTGGCAGAAAGATTTACGTGAAGTTGACCGCCTCCATTTTGTTAAAAAAAAGTTTTATTCGGATTCCAACGCTTTAAAATATTTTACTTACGTATAATCATGATGCACTAACGATGTAGGTATACTATTTGCTGACAAAGTTAATAGTTTGCCAGCAGGACGTGTGTGAAAACAGCCTTGCTATAGGCTTCTACAGAAAAAAATAACAAGGAATTGTGGACAAGTCTGTGAGTTTGCCCGCAAATAATAAATGTCAATCTATCCAATATGATCCTTAGATATTAGTATAGCCATTAGAATCGTTAGGATCTCAAACGGGTGCGAATAATGGGACTTAACCTGAATACCTAAAGCGTTCGTTGCTCGTAAGTTGTGGATTTAATTTATTTTTTTCTGGCCGAATTAGACGGGTCCTTACGATATGTCTTAGCGAAGTAGTTAGAACTAACGAATACCTACCGATTACTGTAATTTTAATTTGAAAATTCCGTTATGGTGCGGTAGAGTGAAGAATTTCTCCACTCCACTTTGATTAAAAAAAACTATACTTCTAATCGGGTCCTAACAATATTATGTACCGAATTGAGATGAACTAACGAATATCTATCGATTGTAATCGTTAAAAACTATAAAATCCATTTTGGGGAGGTAGCGTGAAGTTGACCGCCCCACTTTGATTAAAAAAAAAACTGTACTTCTAATCGGGTTCTAACGATATTATGTACCGAATTGAGGTGAACTAACGAATATCTATCGATTGTAATCGTTAAAAACTATAAAATCCATTTTGGGGAGGTAGCGTGAAGTTGACCGCCCCACTTTGATTTAAAAAAAACTGTACTTCTAATCGGGTCCTAACGATATTATGTACCGAATTGAGATGAACTAACGAATATCTATCGATTGCAGTCAATGAAATTCATAAAATACGTTTTGGGGGGGCAGCGTGAAGCTGCCCCCCCCCATTTTGTTTTTTAAAAAAACGTATGTTGGAATCGGGTCCTAACGATTTCATATACTGAACTAACGTGAACCAACGATGAACTAACGATATAGATATGTTATTTGCGGGCAAAAAGTTTGGGGCGGTCAACTTCACGGACATGCTTTCGAGTAATAGCATGACGCCAAATCAGGCCAAAACAAAGTAGGCATCCTATGCTTTTTAATGAGAGGCAGCAGTCTTATTTTTTTTATACTCTTCTTGGTATAGGCACTTCAGCGTTTAAACTACCTGTGGTGAAACAAAAATTGAAACGCATGCTACGCTACGTTGACAAATTGCTTGCCATACGAGTATTATTTACCAATTTTTTCAACACTGATGGCTGTATCTTGTTTAGAGAGAATTTTTCCAGCGGGCATGGTACAATACTAAGGTCCAGGGGTCGTTTATAAATCTAGTTTGTAGTACATTTCGTCGTCCATGATAATACATTGCTTTTTCTTAGTCGGCACATGACCATACAGTTTACTTGTCCGTTTTGTAACTGATACGACTTTTTTTCATCTCTTTTAGGTTGTTTCTGTTTTTATATGTCTTTAGATTACGTCTCTTTTTAATTTTTTGTATCATAAAAGACGGAGTTTTCGCTTTTTTGGGAGCATTGGACAGAAAGGGTTGGATTTTGTAAAAATATTCGTACTACTTTTTTATGCAACGCTGGGTCCCATGGTCCCTGTTTTCTTCCACTCTTGGGCAGATATTCTAAAGTTAAAGTGTTGGCGAAATTATTTATCGGTTTGTATATGCCTGCAGAAGTGAACTTATACTTTTTAACGAGCTTTCTTATTGTTATACCCTTAATTTAACACCAGTCGTCCAAAATTATTTTCCGTGTCTCTAAGTTAATCAGATCCATTTCATTGATTTTAACGGAATGACATATTGTTTCTGACCTTAAATCATACCCATTATTAATATGGTTCATAATATACTGAACAGTTTTTGTTATATAAAGCTGAGTATACGTATTTATAGGGCCCTAAAGTTGTCTACTTACATTTAGATACGGTCCTTATTTGTGATAAATAAATACACGATTATTCGAACCCGGAACCTCCAGCATCGTAGTCAGCGTCACGGCCGACTAGGCTACGGAGGCTGATAAAGTATAAAGTGGTCCTAATGCTGCACAGAAAAAACTTTTCGTATAGTGGCTGCGTGGAGACGGTAGTAATAATACATTTGTCACCACCCCAATTCTACCCGTGAGACCCGTGAGTGTCGTAAAAGTCGACTTAGGGAAGTGTCAGTAACTATTCATTTATTGCCAAGATGATCAGCAGCATCATCATAGTTGACACACTACTGCGATCGCTAATCCGCTTTCCCAACATGGCGATTATGGGAATTTAGCTTATAAAGCGCATAGGTAATAGGAGAGGCCTAAAAGCAGTGGGCTGAAATAGGCTCATGACTGGTTTGTTTTGTCTGTGAGGCTTGTTCTTTACCGGTTCGTCACAATCGCCTTAAAACACATCATCAGCCTATCTCAGTACAATGCTGGACGTAGGCCTTTCCTAATTAACTATGCGTATAGACGCATTAGGAGGTAAATGCACATAATTGCCACACTGGGCAAGTGGATTGGCGATCTCAGTAATGTGTCCAATGTCCACTATGATGACGCTGCTGCCCATCATCAATCTTCTATCAAGGAAAGGTCAGTGAGACTTCAATTCATGCCGTGTGGTGACGGCAGTAAGAATACATTTGTCATCTCGCGGGTGTCGTAAGAGCCGAGTAATGGATTGAATCGCCTTAAAGTTTGACTAAAATATTATCAGGGTTCTCCGGACGAGTACCCTCTTAATGAGTCGAAACATGTCGAGCAATCAGCGACTTAAATTACGTCAGTAACGCGGTTGGATAGTAGGTATTTTAATATGTTTAAGTCTCACATTAGTTATAATTCTAAAGTTTGACAAAACTTATAAATAACGATATATCATAACATTATAAACTAATTTTAACACGTGGAGAAAGGGGAAACAAAAGCTAGTTATGATACTTAATTACATAGTAATGTTTTTTTAATGTGATCATAATGAATTATACAAGATGCTATTTATGGATTTTGTTGCAACACAAGTAGGAAAATACGGTTTGTAACTATTCTACTATCTTAAAACAGTGGGTTTGCCCTATATTTAATTATGCTACACAATTTTACGGTAAATACTTGATGTACGTACATACATTCGAGGTCAAAAACGGGCCAGGTGTATTTTGTATGAAAAATTCAACTGTATTATTTGACCACTAGTGTATTAATTTTAATGTAAGATATTTTACTTTTGAGAAATAAATAAATATGACCTTCTTAACCCTTAAGAGGGCAATGGTAATATATTTACCACGTTATTCTGAAATGGGTGAATGCCAGTGAAATTTAGATGTTATAGTAAGTTGTAGTTGTATTGTTATTATTAAGGGTTAATAACTCGACCTAGTCCCACGGTATGATGTAATAGATAGATACTTAAATATACAGAAAACAATCGTGACCGAAGAAATCCTTTTATGATGAATACATAAAGAGATGAACTCTCCGGGTTTCGAACCCAGGACCTCCAGGTTCGAAGACAAACTAGTTTTAAGTTCCTCTTCCTTTGCGTCGTCTGAGCTGGCGTTGGATTCAGTAGATTGGCCCGAAACTGCCGAAACACCTTCGGGCAAAATTCTGCAGACTATAATTATTAGCTTAACCCTCTGCCGCTGAGCTGACGTACTGATGTGATGTGAAGTACAGTATTTTGGACGTTGTCTAGTTACCGTGTGATTTATTTAATGTTATTATCAACATCTACAATGCACAGGAGTCCGGTAGACGTTTAAGACGTTGTCAGTGGCAATGGGTTAATGTCATCTATTGTGTATTCAAAATGCGCCATTTATCAATATCTTGAACTAATCCTTGACAGTTTATTAATTTCATTATTCCTTTCCAGTCCTGGGCATCAAACGGTTGAAACAGATCGAAACGCTGTTCCTCGCGCGCCGTCTCCAAGGCCATGCGGGGCTCAGTGTTGAGACGCTGCTCGACGTTTTGTTGGTGTTGTACGACGAGTGCTGCGGCAGCAGTCTGCGGCGCGAGAAGGCTATCGCGGACTTTATACAAAACGGTAAGAAAATAACAAAATTGGCCGCCGTTTTGAAATTTTTAGGTTTTGATCCAATTTAGTTCAGGAGAACAACACGGTAAAAAATGCCCGCCGTATTGAACTGTTCAGAATTTGGTCCAATTGACTTCTCAAGCATTTAGTGTAGACATTCCTCTCTACGTATTGTGCAGTAGTGTGGGGCTCAGGGATGTTGTGAATTTTCAACAACATACTAAAGACCCCTAAATTATCATGTTATAAAACTTATAAAGGTGATGAGTCCTAAGCTCTAAATATCACCTTACCTGTACGACCATTGTACTTTAAAGTGTCGTTGTAAACTTATGTAGTTAGTAGCAATAGGACAACCTTTTATATAAAACCAGACCAGATATCTGCTTCTAACTTACTTCAAAAACAACTAAGCCCAGAAACGAGCATCGTCGAGTTTTTTCTTAGCGGGCGAGCGAATTCTCTTAGAAAATTTACTGTAAATATGTGTATCACTTTTACTGATGCGGGATCTATATCTTTTGTTCGTTTCTTGGGAGAGAAAATAGCCGGTAGCCCATAGCTTTCTTGCTCGCGGTGGGTCCCACTGAGTTTGAGGTGAGACTAGCGTTGAAAATGTCGGAAAAATCAAATGTTTTGTTCTGGGAATGTATGAAGGGAAACGTATGTAGTTTTTTTCGGGTTTTTACAGAAATAATCAATGTCACTGTCACTCCTTTCCATCTATTTCAGTTGACTTTTCCTCGATGACATCGTGTTTTATTAGACCCATTGGTTTCTAGCTGTAAATGCAAACTTTCATTGATTTTTCCGAAAATAAAAACAAGCTGGAAAGAAACGGAAGTTCATCTGGAAATTTTCAGCGCTAGGTGAGACGTCCGCATCAGCGGAAAATTGCTCGGGATGTAATACCGGTTCCTGACAGATTGGCGAAATCTTCAAATTCGTTGCGGGTAGCTGGCGCCTAAATTATAATAAACTCAGTTCGGAGATCAAACGGGTGCCTTCGTATGAGCAATATGTCAACCTCGTGAAGGCATTTTTTGAAGGAAACGTATTATAGTGTTAGATAATTTTATAATGATGACTGACATAACAATTTTTAGTCTTGTTGATTTTCTTTATTTCAATTTTATTTCGTTTCGAGTGTAATCTGTTCTTTGTATTTTTGACATTAAGGCTGAGGCCAAACGAGCGTAATGTTTTGAGTTTTGAGCCGCGTAATTTCGCTCGATTCATACATTGGCTCATGTGACAATGTGACACAATGTACGGTGCGATCGAAATTACGCCGCTCAAAACTCAAAACATTACGCTCGTCTGGCCTCAGCCTAAATGATCTGAATCTGAATCTACTATTTTATTTTAAACAGTGAAGCCAGTAGCGACCGCATTAAAACGCCTTCGACTCTCGCGGGATGACTTCGAACTCGTGAAGGTGATTGGAAGGGGTGCCTTCGGTGAAGTATGCGTCGTCAGGGCTTCTTTTATGCAGGTACGATCTGTGATTGGCACAACACCTACGATCATATATAACATGGACGTCGGACGTCAGCTCAAAAATACCCATTCACATGTACAATTGTTCAATTGTGCCAAGATGGGCAAGACATAGCGCTTTTCTTAATACTGCGCATAGTTCGGCGCAACATCTTTGACAAATGTTTTTGAATATAGCCAATCAAAACTTTGTTGGACCAATCACAACTATTTTTAAATGGCGGTTTAAGTTTTTATAGGTTGATATTGAAACTCATTACCGTGATGCATTGAAGAGGGGTGACACTTGTCAACTAAAATTCTGGACCGTTTATGAAAGGCAATTAGTATGGCGTGCGGCTTCCATGTTTTATTCGTTCGTAGGGATTTTATATCTATCTTACTATTTATGCGATGCCGATAAGAGCCAAAGCCGAAGTGTAAAAGCCGAATCGTTAAACTGATTTTACTCATCGCTTCTTCCCTTTCCCTTAATACTACATGTTTCTTAACCGGAACTGTACTCAAGGGTCAATAACTAATTTATGTCACACGTTGCCATGGGTTCTTGTTAATAATGATCTACTGGGTCACCCAATAAATCACAGCTTATAGAAAAAAAACTTTAAAAAATTTGTACAGTTATATGGCCCTTCCAAGGTGGGTCGTCTACTAATCATGATAGTAGCTCTTGCACGATACTTCCTTCTAACAAACTATTCAACTGTTATCCTCTGGGTGATGTGACAGATAAGAACAAAAAAAAGTTATTGACCTTAACAGTAACATCAAAATATACTAATTTACTATGATTATAACATAAATAATGCTGTATTCGCAGGGCACGGACGCCGGTGCCAACACAGTGCCGGGAGGAACTATTTCAACAACCACGGGCGAACGGGTCTATGCGATGAAGATACTCAACAAATGGGAGATGCTCAAGGTATAGGTCACAGATGTCATAACGCGTGATTACAAAAAAATGAGAATCATATTCCCTAGACCTCAAAATTAAACTAGTCACATAAATGACATAGTTTGTTCATGAACTTGTAGCGATATCTCAGAGGTTCTTAAAATTAGCTTTCTTAATTTTTTAAAGTATTTCCGTTTTTGACGAAATGGAGTTGAAAGAATAAACTGTAAAAAATGTCTTGGACATATTTAAATTTTAAACTTAAACATGAAAAAACCTAAGTAAATAGGAAAATTTCATTAATAAAAGTGTTTGCTTATCCTCTCCTTATAGAATCCTTACATCCCTGGCAACAGCTTACAGAAATGGTAACAGCAAATCAGCAAACATAATGACCAAGGAAAGACTAAACAAACAGAATTGTAATTTTAATCATTATGATTCCACCAGCCCACGAGTTGCCATAAAAAATTAAGTTTGTACATGGCTCCCATGCTTGTTGATGTTTTAAAAACATTGGTTTAGAATGTAGCAAGACGAAAAGAAAACCAGAATACTTTGATCTGTAAAAATATTTTTTTCTTCACAGTCTTACTGGATGACTTGAAATTATAGAAAAAAATGGTTAATTTCATCAAGGAGGGGAAATCCAAAACCTCAAATATTTTCAACCATCTTGTTGTATGGGAGATTTTTTTGCATTAATGTATTAATTTAGTATTTAAACAATTGGAAATTTGAAATTTTTGTGCAGTTGTGTAAATGGGTCAAAACATATGTACCCAAAAGAAAAAAAGAAGCCGTCCAACACTCTTGTCCAGACATTGGGTTTAACATTTGACGAAAATCTTACCATGAACCGTATCTTAAATTCTATTAATGGTGTCGTAAATAGCCGTTACGTGTAAATAGCCTAAGGACATCCAATCATTAAAAATAATAAACAAGATATATTTTTTACGCCTCTGAATCAATTCTCATTTTTTTGTAATCACCCGTTATATACCATAGATCAAGCAAACTTATCTACTTAGCGTGTCAAATGAACTCGGTGAAATCCACTGAGTTGTCCGTCTTTAATCGCAGCTTGCAGCTTTCGGGCGTCAAATTTTGTAAGTTGAAGTGAACAAAAACATTAATAATGCCTCCTTAAGTAATATTAATTGCAACAACACAAAAAAATATGAATACTCAAGGGCCTGAGACATATCATAGGCAAGTAACAACTTCAGTACAAAATCTGACACGCTCGGCCGCCATACAAATGAATGAACTTGTTTCTTCTATCCAAATCTAATTCTGTGATCATGGTGCTGCGACATTTTATGTTATCACGTCATCAGCCTGTCTTAGTCCACTGCTGGACGTATACTTCTCTCACTAACTATACGTGCTTTAGGAGGTAATGCCCGTAGCCGCCACGCTGGGCAAGCGGGTTGGCGATTACAGTAATGTGTCCATTATGATGACGCTGCTGCCCATCATCAATCCTTATTAAATGAATGGTCAGTGATACTTCAATCCCTTATTCGACTCTTCCGACACCCACGGGAAGAGTTATTATTACTGCCGATACCACTCAAAGTCAAACTATTCTTTATTCAAGTAAGCTTGGGCCTATAAATCCTGGTCTTTTGATAGGCTTGCGCGGGGATACAGATCCAACTCGTAGAGGCCCTTTGGAGAAATTTGCTGTGTTTTACACCTGCTGCAACCCATTCACGGGCACAAAAATAGATATCCGTGAACCGGTCCCAGCAGGCGTATAGAGACTATTGAGAAGGAATGGAAAAGACTAATGGGCTATAGTGATGGAGGATGGATGGATCAGAGATGGAACTATAGAATAAGCTTATTATTAAGCATTTTCGAATCGTCTGACATTATCAAGAGAGAGAAAAAAAAAACTACTACTGGTTCTAACCCACTCACCGGTATACTGTATCCATATTGGGTGTTATATTCAAACTTACCTGCCAATACCTATTACCTGCATCTATAAATGCGAAAGTAACTGTCTGTCTGTTACCTCTTCACGTCAAAACCACTGTTAAATAGTTTGTGTGTCTAACCGAACACTAATATTAGGGTTTGCAAGTATTCAAAAGTTTCAGGTATTGGAATATTCGTTTTTTTATTTTGAGATATTCGAATTTCGATTCCTAAAATTACTTTGTTTTCCATATTTATGTCAAATTTTTCAATAAAACGTGATATCCTGCAGTAATCAACAAAGGTAACTATTATCACCATGCAGGTATATCCTAACTATCCGCTTATTTTGGATAACTTTGTTTTACTAGGTTTTATTTAGGATTTCGTAGACTTCGTAAAAAGTCCCCAAATTAGTTTTCTAACAGCATTGAATAAATCGTAGAAATTATTGCTGTAAAGTGACTAAATTGAATATTTTTGTGGAATAAATAAAATAATATTCGAATAACTTCTTTCTTATTATTCAAATACTAAAATGGCGCATTCGAATTTATCGAATATTCGAATATACGAATTGCAAGCCCTAAACCTTAGTCTTCGAGGTTATTTTTTTTTAGCAACCTAGAAAGTACTCAGCTCAATAATACAGAAAGTAACGTGCAGAATATTACTACTACCTCCAATGACATTAAATAACAAATGGACGCACAGAGCCAAACAAAAAAACCAAGAAAAGTGGCACTAAAAGTCATTTCTATCATGTTTCAGTTGAAGCTAATAACGCTCACTTACAAACTATAATAAAAAAAACTCAAAGAATAAAAAACTTTGTGAAGTGAGCAATAAGTGTCAAATTTGCGAACAACACCGCAAAATAGTAGAAACTTTTTATGTTTAAGGAATAACGATGCTATACCGAACGACAAAGACCGACCGATGAGACCAAATGTCAACTGTCAGAACTGAATAGCGGAGCAAAAGGACCGCAATATTTACTTCTGCAGCCCATTTTTTGGGGCCATTTTTTTGAGCTGTTTGGGGATCCACTTATATATTCTAAATCAATGACTACCTCGAATATATTGAGATGTTGTAATTATTCCGTCTCTGTTATGCTAAAACAAACTATACCGATACTTTTTATGCACATCCAGATTATGCCCCATCATAAATAGGAGCAACGAAATTATGCTCATATAATATTCGAACAACTCCAAATCTGCCACAACGAAATATGCTAAAGTTGAGTATGCCACAACAGTTTCTGCACAAAGCCCATTATGACTACATAGTTCATGCCATATAGAATTATTCATAAAAGAATTATGCCGCAACAGGGTGAACCCTAAACATGATGGTGATGGAAGATCATGATTTTTGTTTTGATTAATCCCTAATATTAAACAATTTTTTTGCAATCCACCCTATTAACTGATTGTGTATCTCCAGCGCGCAGAAACGGCGTGTTTTCAAGAGGAGCGCGACGTCCTAGTATACGGAGACCGGCGGTGGATCACAAACCTGCATTACGCGTTTCAGGACGAACATAATTTGGTAAGTGCACCTTCTAAATAATGCTCTATTCAACATATAATGCGGTTATTCCTTGTATATAAATATGCACAAGAGATACAGTTTATTTATTTATTTAAACTTTATTGCACAAAAGTAAAACTTAACGTACAAAAGGCGAACTTAATGCCATGAGGCATTCTCTACCAGTCAACCTTAAGGCAAAGCAGAGAGATTGTGGGCGGTGCTACATCTATCCAGTTAAATAATATGAACAAAAACATATATATCATATCTATACCTACATATATACCTACACAAATATATACACGAACTAACTACATACATACATTAAAATACATATTAATATTATAACCGATGAAATCAACTAAAACAGAAAAACTAACAATCCTTCATTCCGCTACACTTACTGCTATCACTATGCGACCTATAGGCTCTTTTATATATTTTTTTTCTGTGTCATGTTATAGAAAGATCGCTAAATATCACTGTAAACGCTGAAACTACTTCAATACCAATTCGTCTCGAGATACAACAATGTAAAGTACATTTTTTTTTTAGAGACGATATACCAGGCAGCCTCTATTAATGTCCCAAGTAACCTGTCCAATTTAACGAAAATCAATAAAAATACGGTGTATAACTCAAAATAATATTATTTTATTCAGTACCTCGTCATGGACTACTACTGTGGCGGCGACCTTCTCACCCTTCTCTCAAAATTCGAAGACCGTCTTCCAGAAGACATGGCTCGGTTCTACATCGCCGAGATGGTATTAGCTGTTCAAAGCGTCCATGAACTACGATACGTGCACAGGTAATTATGTTTTATCCGTTTTCATAAGCGTCTCCTAAGTCAGGAAGCCAGTAAGTATCGTTGGTCCCTTTCAGCCTTATCAATATGTCTATAAGACCGTAAGGAACAAACTGTACTTATCAATACGTCTATAAGACTGAAAGGGACAAATGGTATTAATATTGCCTATAAGACCGAAATAGACAAACGGTACTTATTAATATGTCTATAAGATCGAAAGGGACAAGCGAAACTTATCAATATGTCTATAAGATCGAAAGGGACCAACGGTACTTATCAATATGTCTATAAGATCGAAAAGGACAAACGGTACTTATCAATATGTCTATAAGACCGTAAGGGACAAATAATATTTACCGGCTTTCTAAGTTAGAAGTTAATGCATAAAGGAGTTAGTCTATATTTCCGGTCTTCAAACTGCACATTTGTTTAGCAGCTTTAAAAATAATTAACAATCACATTTTTAGAACATAATGAAGTTTATTTGAATGCGAAACTTATTTTAAATTCTGCCCTTAATAGGTTGACAAGCAATGTCAAATTGATGACATTACATTGAAAATAGAAAAAAAATATTGGTACGAGCCTGGATTCGATCTCACGATCTACAGATTGAAATATAATTAAAATTAAAATAGATGGATGGTCTCTTTATACCACATTCGCGTAGCAGTACTGACCCTTTATTTCGACCATGTTGTTGATTCCATTTACTGTTGATTTCATATAGTAATATGGATGATGACTGACAAGTGGCAAGTCAAATCAGCATCTTTTTTCGAACTGTCAAAACGATCACCACTATGGAATTTTATATGAAATACTCAAAAGTGACGTCACGTTTGAGTACTGCCAAATGACCTACTCTTTAAGTTTTTTTCAATTTATTAAATAGAAGTTCTGTACAGAAATTACTGCAATCTACATCTTAGTAATAATTTCTTCGTGTATTATGTCGTGCATAATGTTAAATAATTTATTTTAACTACAGTCATCATCCCTATTGTCGTTACAGAGACATCAAACCTGACAATGTGTTGTTAGATGCGAGCGGACACATCAGACTCGCGGATTTTGGCTCCTGTCTTCGATTGGGAGACGATGGGAAGGTATTGTATATAATTACAGACAGCTACATTAATCAATTACTAAATAAATTGAATAGCACATGCCTTTAAAAGTCCACACCGTAGGTTTTAAAAAAGAGAGATATAGTGAGAATTATTTTTGTTTCTAGGAATGTCTGCTTTCTGTAAAGTTTTGCTTCGAGTGTTAAAATGATGTGGATATTTCATCCACGTTATCTTATTAAACAAATATTTAGACACTTTGTTAGTAACTGTTATACTGTGTAACATATTTACTATACTTAAAGATGTAGTGCAAAATCCTTTTTCTTCCGCTTTTCACGGAAACATCTGAATTCATATTGCTGTCACAATGAACTTCAGTATAATATTGCACTGAATCTAATTGAGACAGGGAGATTAATTCGGGCGTTTCCGTGAAAAGCCGAAGAGAAAGGATTTTTCACTACATCTGTACATGCCTTTAAAAATCCACATCGTAGGTTCCGTATAATCACAGAGAAATATAAAAACCACAGATTTCGACAATGTCTGTTAGTTCTTGTTATGTGTACCTTATTTGATAAATAAATTGTGTCAAAATTAAATCATGTTCGAAATTTCAGGTACAAAGTAATGTTGCAGTAGGAACTCCTGATTACATATCGCCAGAGATTCTTAGGGTGAGTATTTTATTCTGATAACCTCATAAGGACCAAGTTATACAAAAGAATTACAAAAAAAAATCAAATAAGCAGGAAAAAAACTTGATTTATTTATTAAAAAAATAAAGTAATGTCTCCTATAAGTAAAATGTCTAGTTTCCCTCCGGGCCCGACTTATCTTTCCACCCAGTATATGATAATACAACGGAGTAGTATTGATTCTAATATGTGGTTAATTTTCAGGCAATGGAGGATGGCCAAGGGCGCTACGGTCCTGAATGTGATTGGTGGTCGTTAGGTGAGTTTATATTGTAGTTGTTTATTTATTTTCAACAAAATGTACACAACATTACAGTAAAAACAAATTTGTAAATTAAAATACAAAAGAAAATTAAGCATATTTTAAAACGTCCTTAACGTTTTATACGATGCGTCACTGCGATTTCGTACCGTCTGTGTATTTGAGCATTGGTGCGGTCGCACCTTTTTTCGTTGGGTATTGCATATAAATCCTATTTAGGGATATATTACGTTTAAATATAACCATTTTTTTTTTACTATTCTTGAATGTATTTTTTAACATAAAAAA
>JALPQI010010532.1:0-38885 GCA_025490895.1 Thaumatotibia leucotreta
CACCCCACGACACAAAGATGTCACTAGTATATTATTCACGTGTTATTCTCCTACATAAATGTAGCCATATAGCTCTGTATACATAGCTTTCCTTTATGTCATTTCGCTAGATGAATACGCAGCCGCAGCAGTAATGAAGGGAATCTGATAAGCAATTTGCGCTTCTATTGTTACAGAGTTACAGTGCCCGTCGTATAATGCGGCATATATAAATCACCGTAAGATTAAATAAGTATCTGCCGACAGATGTGTCATATTGCCGTCGTGACTTGCATCTTGAGCTAAAATTAGACAAATATTAGACATCGTTGGCTACATTTTACCAGCTACCTACTTAATTAGTAACGTCATAATCATCATCATCAGCCTATGTTAGTCCACTGCTGGACGTAGGCCTCTCCTATTAACTATGCGTATAGACGCATTAGGAGGTAAATGCCCATAATCGCCACGCTGGGCAAGCGGATTGGTGATCGCAGTAATGTGTCCACTATGATGACGCTGCTGCCCATCATCAATCTTGTGGAATGGTCAGTGACACTTCAATCCCTTAGTCGACTCTTACGACACCCGCAGGAGGAGTTGGGGTGGTGACAAATGTATTCTTACTGCCGTCACCACACGGCAAAATTAGTAACGTATCTCACGTATATTGTACTCATTATTTATACTAGTAATTATTGCAAACTATGGCCACAAACACAATTATGGCCGATTTGAGCAACAAATCCATTGCCAAAAAAAATATTTTCTAACAATAAATTGTTTTTCAATATCGGTAGGTATATTGAGTGGCGGTGGAAGCTAACCATTTATTGTCGTTAACGTTTGACATTTTGCGAGATGAATAATGATATCCTGTCCAGTGTTTTATTTGATTGTCTTTAGTTTCACAATGTATTAGTTGTATTACTGTAAGTCTTGTGTAAATAATTTTAAATAAATAAATAAACTAATATTTACATAACAATTTGGCATTCGATAGTTTTATTACCTCGTAATCCTAATAACTCTCATTTACTCAATTTTTAAATTTATTTATTAGAGTAAAGTACATCATGCTAAAAACTCAATTAAATTATTTAATGTAATTGCGATTTTCACATGTAACTAGGTATAATATATTTTGTTTACTAATTGTATTTTAATAAATTGGTTCAGTTAGGAAATAACTTCCCCTTTTTTATTTTCTTTTATCGGTTTTTTTTTAAAACACCGATACCTATGTACAATTTATATACATAAATTAAATCTAATTCTATTAAAGCTAATGTTATTAAAGGTGCTGGTCTAGTAGAGGATGCGGGGGTACGATCTAATATGTTGTTATTAAGATCTATACAACAAAAGGTGCAAGATAATGATCTAGTGGTTTCAAAGGCAGACAAAGGCAATTGCATTGTGATCATGGAACGGGGTCAATACAATCAGAAAGTATTAGATATTATCCAAGGTGATGGCTTTTCTATCTTACGGAAAGACCCAACTCCAGCGTTCCAGAAAGATCTTAGGCATGCGGTTAAGGATTCTTCGTTTGTCTTTGAAACCGAGCATGAGAAGAATATGGTTATCCCCATGAATCCACGAGCTCCTGTTCTTTATGGTCTTCCAAAGATTCATAAAGACAATATTCCGATTCGTCCAGTGGTGTCATACTTGGGTGCACCAACTTATAATTTAGCAAAGAGATTGAATTGCATTATTAGAGATAAATCCCAATTTCGGCCTAAGTTTTGTTTAAAGAATAGTTTAGATCTAGTAGAGAGGATCAAGGGTATTAACTTGCCTGAGAATGCTATCCTTCTTTCGTTGGATGTAGACAGTTTATTTACAAATGTACCGTATGTCGAAACATTGGACATCCTTCGTGGTATGTTTGAAAGACAGCGGCTGCATCCGGGAGAGGTGGATGAATTATTGCAACTCACTGCTATTTGTATGAAACAAAATTATTTTAGATTTGGGGGTCAATATTACCTGCAAAATGATGGTTTGGCTATGGGTTCACCATTGAGTCCTTTAATGGCTGATATTTTTATGGATGACTTTGAAAACCAGCATATTGTAGGTAATAGGGATATTTTGTATTATTTTAGGTACGTGGATGATTTAATTATTTGTTGGACGGGCAGTGTGACACAGCTGGATGCATTTTTTACTGAGGTTAATAACAAACACCCGAAAATTAAGTTTAAGAAAGAATTAGAGCAAGACAATTCACTTAATTTCCTGGACTTGACGATCACAAGGGTTAATAACAGACACGATTTCCGAATTTTCCGTAAGCCTACACAGACTGACGCAGTTATACCAGCTTCTTCTATACATCCGTGGCAACATAAGTTAGCGGCTTTTCATTGTTATGTGCATAGATTGTTGACTGTGCCTCTTTCTGATGACCATTATCGGCTAGAATTGAATAACATCTATCACTTGGCGGTTTCTAACGGCTACGATAAGTCAGTTGTGGATGGTATAATCAGAAAGAAACAGAATGGCATGATCAATAATATGTTGTATGCTGCACGGCCGTCTGAACCCACCAAGAAATTTCAGGCAAGCATTACGTATGTTGGCAAACTATCAGATGATATTTACAAAGTTTTGAAGTCTAATAATATTAATGTTGCTTTTAAGACAAACAATACGTTACATTCAAAACTTTGTAACGGCAAAGATCAAATTGAGACGGGCAAGAAGTCTGGTGTGTATAAGCTAACTTGTGATGATTGTAATAAGGTGTACGTGGGGCAAACGGGCCGTAATTTTAACACAAGGTATAAGGAGCATGTTACATCTTATAGGCATAACCATCCAGAACGTTCAAATTTCGCGAAGCATTTGATAGAGAGTGGCCATAGTTTATCTGAGGACCACTCTTTTAATGTTCTGCACGTTTGTGATAAAGGTTTACGTTTGAACGTTCTGGAACAATTGGAAATAGTTAGGTACAACGGTAGAGGTGTAATTATTAACGAGCAGCTGAATGTTGCGTCATCGCCGTTATTACGAATTTTTTCCGTTGCCAGGGGGGGAGAAGGGGGTAGGGGGCGGGGTCAGGGTGAGGTTATAAATATGGCCGACCAGACAGGATAGCTCATTCTGTTGCCGGACACCAGACCGACAACATCGTCAACTCCTGATGATGCCTCGTAGAGAGGCGAAACACGTGTCGAGTATAGTGTTATTGGTGGTGGTTTGTTATAGTTATTTGCGTATTTATTTTTGCGGCGGGAGGGTGGGAAAATTAATTGCATGCAAAAAATACGCAAGTAATTATAGCGGGTTACACTAATTAGCTACACATTCTGTATCGCGGAAGAGCAAAGCAATATTGTTCATCCTTGAATATGGACTTCCGCAAAGTAACGCCTGATTCAATTAATTAAATCTAATTCAACGAACTAACCTAACCGATATCTTAGATTGGCCCTTGTGGCATTGTACCGAGGATTGACTCTTGAGGACTGTATCGCAATACTGATGCGTTGTGCAGGGAAGTCGCCAGCTCTTCGGTATTTAGTTACGTCAACCGGACGTTTCACGATTTCAGCAAACGAATTGTGTGCGCTGGCGCCCCATGAACCTTAAGTTTCCACGCCAAATGGTAGACTCGTACTCTATGCCGACATAATATATGTGTCAGTTTCTCTTCGTTATTTTGTTATAAAGCGTGTATATTTTATACGGGCGAATAATTAATCCAGCTATAATATCCGATCCTATGAATCGTAATAATTATGATAATAATTTCGTTAAATTTAGTTATTAATAAAATTTGGTGTAATGATATTTCTAAAGTACAACTCAGCAGCAATGTACATATGCCGTCCAACTGACATGACACTCGCATGACGTTTAGATACTTATGTCAACTTTAATTAATGTGGCTACCAGTGAATGCAAAACATTGCGTGCTCAATTATTTTGTATGAATACAAAAATAACTTAATTTCCTAAAGAAATTTATGTAAACAGGTTTCCTAGGTTCGATAGTAATCGCCATTAAAATATTCGCCTGTTGATATAACTTTGAAGTGGTATCGGGCCATGGTATTTGAAATGGAGTTTTAGATCAAACATTTTCACTAGACTTTTCTTACTTAACTTTGTACACCATATCTCAAGCAGTTATGTTATTTCGATCACGTCGGTTAGTTTTATAAACATCCCTTCACATTGACGGGTTCCCACCAACGCCCTGTTTTCCTAAAACACGACGGACCCGTATCAACTTGAAGCAGACAAATTGAGGCTCTTATCGAATATTTTGACCAAATGGAATGAGATATGAAAGGCCAATAAACGAGATATTGCATCATCTACAAAGGGTTTCACCGTGATGATAGTTCCGCTTTATGTCAAACTTGATACTTTTAGGTTATTGAAATTGACGTGTGACGTACGTGCACATGGACGATATACCGTGTATAACTCTAATAGGTACAGGCGACAAATTAAGTCAGGCATAGATTTCGTTAGTATGAGTTACACTTGATTATGATACCACCGTATATTTTTATTTGTCGGAGACATGCTTCAGTTGGCGCAGACGTGTACGACATGTCAAGTCGTTGAACGTCGGAATAGTGCTATTTATATTGAGAATAGTCTTATTTGCAATGTTTACATTTAATTTGTTAAGAGTTATAAAATGTAGAAAACGATAAGCAATGTTTTGCTTGAGATGTTCTTTGCTTGGTCCATGCAGGTAGACATTAAACGTCATGTTGATATCTACCCGCCTATGAAGAGGTAGTTTGGAGCTAACATTATAAAAGGTCACTAGCGCAGTGTTCAGGGATTCATTCTTGATTTAGACTTGGAATAAAGCATTCCAGGGTTGAGTAAATAATGCATGGACGCAAGCTTATAACTCTCCAGTCGTTTTCTATCAGTATAGTTTAAAGTGTTGTCTTGTTTTAAGTGTGTACTTGTTGTGATTATTTAAAGTTTGGAATATGTAAGACCGTCGGAGTTTCTTGCTGGTTCTTCTCACGACAGAGGTTTATCATTTGTGAACCAGTATAATAAAAGATTGTAATTTACCTTGTGTTTAATTATGTGCGTCCATGCATAGTATACACCTTTGTAAGTAGGTACGATGAGTAGCTAGCTTAGGAATTAAATATTCGCCCCCCCGTTCTCGGCTGTCCCTCTGACATCAGAAAGTGGGATGTTGACGACTCGCCTACAATAAGTGGTGATGGTAAATGTACCACACGTAAAGAGTGAGGTTTGAAATCATCGACAGTCGGTAAGGTTGAACTATCGTTACTATTTTATTTGGTGTAAGGTGTAAACTACTCGTATCTTTTGAAGCAAAGTCTGTTTCGAGACGTAATTTGAGATATCAAGTTAGTGTTTTTATGGAATTTCTATTGTTGCAATACGTGTGGGTAGGTACCCCACCCACTTAAAAAAAAACAGTAATTTAAATAATTTCAAAGAATATCATGGCTCATACTTGTTACTTTTCTGATTTTGTGGTTTTGTTTTGTGGTCTACCAAAAATTGATTAGAGATTTTTTATGTCTGTTTTTTTAAGTTTTCTATGCGTGTGAAATTTATGTTACAGAATGTTTCGTGATGATTTCGTTCGTGATGACACTGATGACTATGTTGTGGCAATGAAACGAGCTCAGAATGTTTCAATTTCAAGAACAACACATTCATAGCAGCCAGAGCTTCCGTTCAGGATGACTATGCTGTTGCGATGAAACTACCACAATTTCTGAAACGTCCAGGAAATTAAAGAGAATAAAGACTCCAGGTCTTCGGGAGTTGCTTTTTGAGCAATGGAAATAAAAGGACAGGTTTCGTTCCAATTGTTTTAATGCAAAATTCGAAGCAGTAATTTAAAGAAATGACAGTTTGACATTTCTATTTTTAGCGTGAAGTTTTTATGTTCTCAAAAAAGTTTTATTATCTACGAGATTAACTTGGTTGTAATAAAGTGAAGCCCATTATTATTTTAATACAAAGTTAAAAAGATACCAATACCCTAACCTCAACTTTTTATTTTTGTGATCAGGTTAAGTTGAGAGCTCGCGTGCAAAATATCTCTGTCATAAAACTGATACCGTACAATTTGATGATTACAGTTCAACATGGTGAATTGGAGCGAGCTGCCGGCCTGCAAGTTATTGCTGTCATCATGTCCCGACGGCGTGCCAGAGGCTGATGACTGGTGTCGCTGCTGCCTACCGTGAACACGTGGTGCAGCGCGTGGTGTAGACACGTTGTCAATCCGGTGAGGAGTTCACATTTTGTTGAGCTATTTGAGCCCTGAGCTAATGTTGTTGAGTCATCGAGGGCTTCTACCCTTTCGATTCTATAGAGTTAAAACTTGAACAAGAAATGCAACATTAAAACTAAATTAGACAGCGATAACGTAAGGTTACGCAAGTTTATTAAAGACTTTATTAAAGTTTTATTAAACGCATTGAGATGTATTTTAACAATTTCTGATATAGGATGATGATGATGATGATGATGGTGATGATGATGATGATGGTGATGATGATGATGATGGTGATGATGATGATGATGATGATGATGGTGGTGATGATGATGATGATGATGGTGGTGATGATGATGGTGGTGGTGATGATGATGATGGTGGAGATGATGGTGATGATGATGATTATGATGATGATGGTAGTTATGATGAAGATGGTGGTTATGATAATGATGGTGGTTATGATGATGATGGTTGTTATGATCATGATGGTGGTTATGATGTTGATGATGGTTATTATGATGATGATGATGGTTATTGTGATGATGATGGTGGTTATGGTGATGATGATGATAATCATTTCTTATTATTTGGACCGTCAATAGTTTCAGTTTGACTACCTTAGTTCACTTAAAATGGTGGGTACTAGAATTAGTCATTATAGTTTGCAATCGTATAGTTTGCAATCGTGGAATGAAACTATTTACATTTTTGTTGGGTTCAGTTTTCTCGGACTACATACACCATTTATCATTCGTAGTCGTAGGTGTAAAATCGGATCTATTTTTCCGTCTCAGTGCGGCCACGACTGTGAGTGCCGTGCGTTTGGTTTAATGGTGTAAGTGGTCAATGCGTTTTGATTGTCCGACAGCCATGGAGGTGGTTGTTAAGACTCTATTGCTCGGTGTAGCATCTGGAGTATTGTAACTGCTGTGAGTACTGCAACCCATTTGTTGTTTTTGTTGAAGTGAAGTGTTTCATTTTTACTATTGTAGAACTATGTCGGTTACTAGCTAGTAAAGTAGTAAGTACATTGATAGACTTGCTAGTCTGTTTCAAATGTGAATGAAGTTTATTTTAATTCCCTTAGTTGATTAAATGAGTACCTAAAGAAAATATGATACTGCATTACGGCATTTAATTTTCTGTTAACTACTTTAAATATGGAAAGGGTAATTGTTAAATTTAATGAGTTCTTATGTCATTTGAGCTTTCGATGGACTGAGATCAAGTTCGATGGATTGAACGTGATCTAATAATCGCATCGGAAGTTCCGGAGCATGTAAAAGGTGCACGTGGACTGCTTTTTTTATGTGCAGTATACTCTTTGCGAGGAGTAGCACTTACGCGGCTGAAATGGTTAACTTCTGATGGGTTATTGGATCCTAACAAGCCCATGGACAGAAATTAAATCAGGTGCATGGTTATGGTGTAACCTGGTTGAGTAACTTACGTGTTTGTTTGAGTCGAGGGATTGACTCATTAGTTTAAATCATTTTGACTTTTAATTGGTAAAACAGAACTTGGTTTTCAAGAAATGTAACTGAGTAATATTTGATGACGTGATGATAGATGTGAATTTTTGGTATACCGTTACGTTCTGGGGGTAAAAATGTGCCGGGGTGTTAATTGCCTAAAGACTGGCATGATTTTTGACATTGTCTTGTCAAAATCCCAAACGTGATGACGAATGTTGTAAATCGTATGTTGGGCAAAGTAATAAGTTGGCTTCAGAGTATGCCCACAGTCAGTTTGGTGACTGTGGATGGTTTTCGTACAATCATGTGATGATTGTAGACAGTGTTCCTGCGTACCTAGCTGAGGTCGTGGATGAAGTGTGCCTACAGTATTATGGTGACTGTAGATGGTATTCCTGCGTACCTCGCTGAGGTCGTAGATGAAGTGTTCCTACAGTATTAATGGTGACTGTAGATGGTATTCCTGCGTACCTTGCTATGGTCGTGGATGATGAGTTTGCCAACAATGTTGTTGAGAGTTATAGTGTTCTTGCAAACTTTACTTACTCAGGTCAGTCAGTTAAACTCAGGTCAGTCAGTGACCGCGCTGGCGGTTATAGATGTGTCCGTGTACTTTAGTCGGATAGCGGGTGTTTTGTGACATGTTGATGACTGTAGATTGTTTTTCTGGTCATGGGCGATGAGTTTGCTTACAGTATTTCTGATAACTGTTGGTGGTATACCGTGTCTTGCTAAAGTGGTGGATGTGTATACAGGGCGTCCCACGGCGATGCCACATGGAGGGAAAGTAACTTAAATATCATAGATAGCGTATTTTGCTGAAAGAAGACTTTATTTTATTTTGAAAATTAAATAATACTGCATTTAAAAAAATCCAAAAAAAATTTTGCTTTTTCTAGGCATCGAACCTACTTTAAAACAAAAAAAAAATTTTTCGTAATTTTATTCTGTCATTCGAAAGAATAGATAAAAAATTACAATTTTCCTTAAGAAACATAGTATCTAAAACTAAAAGAATAACCAAAAAAGTTTGGTTCAAATTTGTAAAAAAATTGTAGTTGGTTCGATTTCCGGGTGAAGCAAGTAATTTTTTGAAAAACTTTGAATGCAACTTTACTAAGTCTTAAAAATAAAATGAAGTCTTCTTTCAGCAAAATACGCTATCTATGATATTTAAGGTACTTTCCCTCCATGTGGCATCGCCGTGGGACGCCCTGTAGAGTCATGTGGACGATTGTAAGATGTTCCTACGATCCTCTAACAGGTTATAGAAGAGGAGTGTGAAATGATTGTGTGTAAAATTGTTTCAAATTTGATTTCGTAAAATGTAATAGTAGTCCTTTCTATCCCATTATGTATTGAGGTCAGAATGGGTCGACCGTACCAGAGGCTTGATCGTAGCCGTAGCCCGTTGTGTCTGCCTGTGAGTAGTCCGTGGGTACGCGGTGCGCGACAGGCTCTGGCGGAGGTCGCGTTTTAGAGACCGTAGTGTCATAGGGTTGAATCGGCGATCCCTTAGGGATGCGCGTAATGTTTGTGATTATGTGATAGTCAATATGCCATGAATGAGATTATATTCTTCCGCAAGTTTTCTGTAATGTTTTACGTAAAATGTGGCTAGGAAAGCCAGATGGTACTTGTTTGTTTTTGATTTTAAATTGGTGGTAATTAATTGACCACAAGTGAGCCTAAAATCAGTTGCAAAGATTAAAATGATTTTTCTTGAATTGAGATGATTTTACGTAGACAGATTAAGAAGTAATTTGGTCAGGAGTGACCGAGTGGTAACAAAGACTACTGGTGTACGTGTTTGTTTCAGATACAAGCGAGGACGCTTGTCTTGTCAGTATGGCCGTGTCGGAGACATGCTTCAGTTGGCGCAGACGTGTACGACATGTCAAGTCGTTGAACGTCGGAATAGTGCTATTTATATTGAGAATGGTCTTATTTGCAATGTTTACATTTAATTTGTTAAGAGTTATAAAATGTAGAAAACGATAAGCAATGTTTTGCTTGAGATGTTCTTTGCTTGGTCCATGCAGGTAGACATTAAATTAACGTCATGTTGATATCTACCCGCCTATGAAGAGGTAGTTTGGAGCTAACATTATAAAAGGTCACTAGCGCAGTGTTCAGGGATTCATTCTTGATTTAGACTTGGAATAAAGCATTCCAGGGTTGAGTAAATAATGCATGGACGCAAGCTTATAACTCTCCAGTCGTTTTCTATCAGTATAGTTTAAAGTGTTGTCTTGTTTTAAGTGTGTACTTGTTGTGATTATTTAAAGTTTGGAATATGTAAGACCGTCGGAGTTTCTTGCTGGTTCTTCTCACGACAGAGGTTTATCATTTGTGAACCAGTATAATAAAAGATTGTAATTTACATTGTGTTTAATTATGTGCGTCCATGCATAGTATACACCTTTGTAAGTAGGTACGATGAGTAGCTAGCTTAGGAATTAAATATTCGCCCCCCCGTTCTCGGCTGTCCCTCTGACATATTTATATCCGGACCAGCAATGTAGGTACACAGATTGTTATAACGCGCTTAACTCACGTGATTCATTACATTGCCGGCCTAATTATTTTGCATGGATATTTATTTACGTCAATTTTAAGTTAAAGTTATCTAACCCTCGAGCTTTGCCCGTATTAGATAGACACCCTGTATATAGTATGGGTTCCATTAAATATTTTAATAGTATCTTATACATTAACCCCCTTATTCATAAATGTTTGTTAACTTAACAAGCGGCTAATAATTATTTGTCCCTTTCGGTCTTAACAATGTGTCCATAAGGGCAAAAGGGACAAACAATTATTAGCGGCTTGTTAAGTTAACAAACGTTTATGAATAAAATAAATAAACGTCGTCGGGCAATCTCCCTAAACGGTTCATTTGACTGAAGTGGCAGTGGACGAGGCACATTGCACGTAGGGCCGATGGCCGTTGGGGCGGAAAGGTTCTCGACTGGCCAGCACCGGAAGGCGCAGCGTGGGTAGGATGAAACGGGATATTTACTATTTAAATTTCAATTAATTATCACCCTGTTGCAAATGATGCGATCTTCGCGGAGTTCGTGATTACGTTTTAAGTCATACTAATAATGTAAATTACCATGTCTTCAATTTATACATAAAGGATTTTTCTCCATTCTTAATATATTATATAGAAACGTCGAACGTACCGCTTGAAAAGTGTTGACTACCGAGTAAAAGCACGTCTCCCCAATGAGACGCTACGTGACCCGTGGCCAGTGAACGACTGACTTCACTCGAACGAACGTGATTACTATACATTGATATCTATTAAGTTTATACTTAGATCTTTTATACTGTATTCTAACCCTCCGGCTGTAGTTGGGCCGCGCCGGAGCGTATTTTCAATGTTCATTTAAGGTGCGATCGCACCGCAGTTCAAAAAACGGTAACGGTACATAATCGCAGCGACGCATCGTATGCGTACCATGTTTACCGCGTGAAATGCCGCCCCTTTAACGGGCAAGACTCCAAAAAATCGTGTGCCTCAACGCCATCATATAGTACAAAAAATTCTATACACGAAAAAAATACAAAAAGATAGTGTTATAGGGTGGTCGTTTTTGAGACCGGTGCCCTATAAAGGGGTAAAAGGTGGTGACGGTACAGTCACCAACATAAATTAAACATAGCTCTTAAATGAAAAAAAAACGACTTAAAGCTTTATTTATAGGGCATCGGTCTTAAAAACGACCAAACTGTAACTATTTCATGTATTTTTTACTGTGTAGTTTTTTTAGGTACTGTAGGATGACGTTGAGGCTTGAATTAAAGATTTTTTTTGAGTCTAGTCCGTTAAAGGGTTAAAATAAAATTACAGTATTAATTGAAGAATGTTAGGCCTAAATACAACGTGAACCTATTCTGCGCCCTAAAACCTCACTGGTAACGTCAGTAATTTTTTGGCTATTCTGTATTTTTGCTGTGCCTAAGGGACAAATTCTTAAAAATACTTAAAATTTTATTGAGCATAACGTACGAGAAAGGTTCTTTAGGCGTTAGTGACCTGTTTAATGAGGTCTGGGTCAGAAAAATGGCTAAAAGAAGGGGGCATAAACAGCAAATTGAAGTGAAGTGAAGTTTAGGGTTATATATATGTAGTGAACTAGGAACCCTTATAGTTTCGCTATGTTCGTATCCGCTTATCCGCAGCGTAGCTCAGTGACCGTTAGTTAGTACTAGAAATTAGCATTTCATATTAATCACGCTGACAAAATTATGTGTAGAAAATAACGTTGAATATGTCTTATAAAAAAAAGAACCTCAGAAGGAACTTTTCTTTTTAAAGTCAATCTTTTTGGAGATAACCGCTCCAGAATAAAAATAATTGTATCCTACTTTTGATCGGTGGGTCCGAAAAATGTGGAAAAATCTTGAATATTAGGCTAATACTTTAAAATAAAACTACTTTGAACATAATCGGCGTAGCTGTTTTTTAATAACTACGGAAACCCTACACTGACCATGGCCCGGCATGCCCTTGGCCGGTATTTCATATTTTATGCTTTTTCTTTAAAAAAAAAACTCCGATTAAAGCCACTTCGTCAATAAAATCAGTATATTTACACCACGTTTTTAACTTACAGGAAGCTAGTCTTTTATATTACATCGTCGGATAGTCTGTAGGTTAGGATAGGGGGTCTATTGTACATATTACCTCTCCATTATTTTAATGGAAAGGTAATGTAATAGACATTTTTCTCACACGTTTTCCTAGCAACTTTTGTTAGCCAACACTCGCATTATGTCGCTAACAACGGAATGTTATTACACTATCTCGCCAGGCACTGATTGATGCGGGCTTACTATTGTTCAGTAAGACCTATATAAACGGGACCAGTTACAACGTGATTTATTCCGAGCTTCAAAACCTATCGGTGGGACGTATGGGTGAATGGGTGCCGTATAACCGTTTCTATTCTATAGGTAGGCTTGTTGACGGTACTTGGCAAATAACCTAATTTAGTATTTTATGCAACCGTTGTTTAAGAGAGGTCAAAAAAGGCTGGTGGCGTGGGTAATAATTTGAGGTGAAGCCGAAAATTGTTATTAAAGACGCCACGAGCATTTTTTGACTCAGTTAAACAATGTTGCATACAATACTTTTTCTACGACTAGTCGACTATACACTTATTTTAAAAGAAAAATTGTAATTTAGAAAAATATTCTTAATCAAACACAATTTTATTAATAATCAAGGTCGGGCGGGAGAAGTCAAAATAGAAAAAAGAAAGCTCCTCTAAGTAAGTAAGTTTACTATTCATCAAGGCAGTATGACTTAGTGCTTTCGCCTGTCCACTAGAAATAAAATAAAAAAACTTTTCTTCAGCAATGACATTTAAAATTAGGTTGGCAACCATGTATTTAATACGTCTTGTATACACGAGGTGTCTTAGAATCCAAAAACGCACTGCGTGTATGCCCGGATGCGTTTATAGGGAATAGACAATATAGACTTGTCTTGACATCTATAAGGTAGGGGCTTAAAGGTGTGTTCACGACTCTGTAAATGACAAATAAAAGTACGGGAGTAGAAAAACATATTAACAGTAACTGTTAATATGTTTTTCTAACGAACTGTTCGGCCCGCCTGTCTGATAAATATCCGTGTATGTCCGATATATATTGAAATTGAATAATGACAATCAATGGTTAACTTTATTCTTGGCCTAATAAAGTTACAGGTCGATTAACATTTTGAAAATTTGAGCATCAATGCTTAAGACGGTAGGCTAGGCAGTCCTACAGTTAATACAAAATGATTTAGTCAATATTATCAATAATTATTTGATTTAAAGGTATGTAATTCTAAAGGAAAAACAAGGAATGTTCAGTGAGGCTTATAGCGTATATTATATTACTATTGTTTTGTAACAAAAAAAAACTTACCGAAGCGAAACAACAAAACGGGAATCCAAAGCTACATAATAATTACACACGCAAAGGATATCTGAATACAATGAAACTAAAGACTGTTTACACGTGGAGCTCTGCATTCTATTTTTAATATTTGATATAGCTTTGAAAATAATTTTAAGAATCTCTACTTCCACCTCGTCTGTCCGGATATTACTAAATCGTGGTACGGCTAAAGAAAATTAATGTTGAATTAATTTTATACGTATTTTCAGTTGTTGTCGTGCTTGTGACAGCTTTTACTCTGGTAAATAATGTTTAGGAAATATCCATGCTCACTGCGGCTCCCTACAACAGTATTACTCAGAATTAATTATAATTTAATTATTGAATAAAACAATTGGAAAATACGTAGGTATTGATGGATTTATTTAAGTAATTGATGATGAGCAGCAGCATCATCATAGTGACTACTACACACTACTGCAAACGCCAACCCGCTTGCCCATGGTAGCGATTACGAGCAGTACTTACCTCTTTATGCGTCCGTAGGAATAGTTCAGCAGTGGACTGAAATAGACTGATGTATTGTGTGACCGGTGTATTGTGTATGTGATAATTTAGACTTTCACGAATGTCATCTACAATATTAACAATATATAAGAGGTAGTCTAACCAAATGGGACTTACGGCGGGTTGCACGCTTGCACAGGCCGATCAATAATATCTTACCGAGCAGATCGACACTACAATAAATGTTAGCAAACTATTTAAGTTGACAGACGGTTTGGTATAAACTGAAATAATTATGTTTCGATTATTACTTCCGACGTTTCGAGTGCACTTGTGGTACCGAAGACCGGATTAAATATGGTGCAACAATTTAATTATATTGGGGTAAGTAGAGGAAAACCTAGACACAATACAAAGACCATTTTATAGTGTACCTGTGACCATATTTAAGTAGTCCCTGTAGTAGTAGTAACCTGGAGGGGAATGTGAAAGTGGATCTAACTGGAATCCGGACAAAAACTCAACGGACAAACTAATATTATATCCTCTAAGTTTTAAAGATTGTTTTGTGAATTAACTCGCGTAAAATAAAGTGCTTACAACAACAAAGCTATTATTAATAAGACAGGTTATAATTCAATGAAATATTTACTCACAGCGTTATTTTACATAATTCCCAAGTAGCAAATACCCCGCACTAACATTATTGCATACTCAAGCTAATTTAGATTAGCTGAGATTTGCCATGCAATTAATCTGCATCGCTACATTGCTCTACAAGTATCACAGTACGTGCTAACGATGCATTCAAGCCGCGCAATGTATCGCGTAGCGATCCATCAGCTGGGAGCCAGCTCGATCCCGTAGGGAGACAAATTACCGATGTGCTGTGTCGCTTATTGGTACAACAGCGTTATATATCGATAGGATTTTTGTGGTTGATTTTAGATTGCAATTGCGCTATTTGTATTGGGAAGATAATAAAACGTTTATAAATTGTTACAGACTAAAAGTAAATAGTTGATATTAAGCGTTAATAGCGTCAATATGAAGTAAATAATTGTATTACGTACTTTTATTGTAATGGTCGTGTTCACGCGTCGTGAATCAGGTTTTAGTGTGCTTTTTAATTGAATTGCAGCCGCTCTAGGCACAACATTATGATATTGTTACTCGTAACGGACCACAGATAACTCATTGAATTTTACAGGTTAATTAAAATTAAATTTAAGGCATTTTTTAAAATGTATGAGAAAATATAACAGTGAGTAAGTACATTAATTACAAATTCGCATCTGGGCATTTCTCCGAGCGTATCAACCGCCGTGACTTGGGTGGCACCCTTAACACACGAATCCCGTGAGAGATGCAAGAACTTTTAGATATATTGGTAGACGTAGTCGACAACTACCAAGATATTCAAAAAATGTATTTCCGTGGGTATCTCCCACGGAAATCGGGTAATAATGTGGCCACCGAAGCCACGGCGGTTGAAACACTCGGAGAAATGCCCATCTAAGTTCCGGAAACAGAATAGTTGAGAAGTTTGTGGATTGATGACTGTAAACTGATGTTGACTGGTGTTCAATTTTGTATAAGTTTCACGATATTCAACAAAGCTAACCTCTGAATCTATCCACTACGCTTTTCCAGTGGTAATCTATGTATCGATCATTGTTCAACTCTAGATTCTGTGTAGGTCGCTATCTTAGAGTTGTACTAGATCAAGCTCTATACAGGATATCTAATACAGGCGAATTGCTTAACTGGAGTAATATCAGGAGTAGGACATAATATCTAAGTACATTTAGGTAATTTTTACTAAGAATTATTTAATAAAAATAACTCGGTCCACAATGTAACGCGCGTCGACAGCTAATTTAAAAAGCAGATGATATTCCTGCCATATCAATGTTTAATACTTAAGCCGCGTTTTCACTTAGTGATTTAAGCGAGCATTCACTTATTCGTGGGCTGACGAACGAACATTTTTCTGTGTGAAATCCTGTTTTCATCTGTCCAAGAACGAACGAATGCTCGCTCAGAACAATAAGTTGAAACGCGGCTTTGCTTACTGGGAATTAATACAGTAAGTAATTAATTGAATTATTACAGTACGTAATTAATTCTATGCTTGCTTTCATTTATCGCCCGTATTAGATTCACTCACGGTACACAACACAATCGCATGTGATCGTATACAGCCGGGTATGAAAAAAAGGCAGCAGAATCTTATGTTCCCTGCAAAAATAGTCTCAAACCATTCAGCTTATTGCGCAGTACATCCGAGCTTGTAAAACTGGGACAAACTATGAATAAGAAATGAATTACTTTGGTTTTGATATCTAAAATATTCTTCACTCCGTGTCATTTCGCATGAGCAGCGTCTTAAGAACGTGCACAGTAGGATGTCTCGCATTTTAGATGTTCCTGATCTTTTTAGGGTTCCGTACTCAAAGGGTGAAACGGTTATTACTAAGGCTCCGTTGTCTGACTGTCAGTCCGTCTGGCTTTATCTCATGAACCGGAAAATTATAGACAGTTGAAATTTTCACAGATAAAGGGTTCATGGAAAGAACATGGGCCATGAAAATCAGGGCAAATGACCTTTTTCTTTTTTGTACCTTGTTTCGTTAAAGCTAAGGTTGTATTTTCTTCGGAAATTTGAATTGACTAGACATGTTTTTTCCGTGGGCCCTTCAAGTGCTGTATTTTTTGCCGCTATAATAACAAATACTAAAAAGTAGAATACAATAGGCATTAAAGGGGGCTCCCATAGAACAAGCGTGATTTTAATGATAAATTGATAATTGTATGGAGATAGTAATAGGTAACTCATATCGGGCAAGCGAAAAAGCGTAGAAACTGAAATCTGCAACTACTGCAAGCAAACATGCAAGAATTCGACCCGAGAAAAAGGGAAGTATGTTCCACTTACCCAACTTGACTATTAGGAATAGTACATAATTTAGTAAAGGACAACGAATTTAAAACAAAGGGATGGTTAAAGTTCGAACAACAAAAATGAGGAAAATAATGGACACCCTAGTTTTTCCTGTTTGAGATATTTTGCCTTGGATACAACTACTTAAAATATACATCCGGGTTCTTTATTTATTTGGTATACCAAAATGTTTATACCAATACTTAAATAATAATGGAGCTAGTGATAATTTAGACAGTAGTGTAACATTTACTACGTGCAAACATAATGGTGAAGATTTTTAAACGTTATGCGCAAACATAATGGTGAAGATTTTTAAACGTATTAATATATGCTATTATGCCTATTATAATCCAAGTGTCTTTAATAATTAGATTGAATTTGTAGATTTGACATTTATTATTTAGAGCATTGAGCTCATCTTTCTGTGAAACTTGGATCTTAAAGTAAATAGGAAGTTAGCGATATTATCATCAACGGGACATAAGGGGCGAATGTCATATTGCGGCATGTTCTTTGGTATTCTTATTCAGCACGATGTCTACCTACATTTTAATGTCATTGTTGGTCATAAATCTGTTCAACATCGTATTTCGCTTGGAGTTGACAAACTGCGTAATTTCGTAGTACCCATTTGGTCTAAAGGATAAAATCCGTAGGTACAAATTTTCAATGATCACTGAATTTTAATTTCGTCATAGAAACGTTACCCCATCTCGGAGTTATGACGCCGTGTAGTACCCATAAAAAAAAGAATTACAAGGGGAGTAACATTGTATTGGCATTTATTTTTATGTATATGACGTATATTAAATTTTAAAACAGGTTACGTTTCCTGGAAATAATTAAAGCATCTTCTTATTTTATGATAAAATTTGATACATGACTGTATTTATTTATAGCAACTCTAGGTGCAGTTGTGAGGTCTGCATACTCTGAACATAATTAAAAAATCCCTTTGATATCAACAGAGGAGTTGTTTAAACTGTTAAAAATATTTATTTAAAGAAATGAGATTACTTACTTTAAAATAGTCCAGGAAAATGATATCGTGGGAATATATCAATTTTTATTCGAATGTTTTTATGTGTAAATATTTTTTTTTATAGTTATAATGTTATCTGATACGTCGTTTTACCACAACAAAAATTTGTTGTTGATGTTGATTCTTCTATGTTGTTTGCATTTACAAAGTAGGTAGTCAAAACAGTGTGTTATCCGTAATAACATTAGTACAGATTTTCTTCCTGTGTCACAAGTTTTTGATTTAAAATTATAACATCACATAGTTTTAAATAGTAGTTGTCAAATGGTTATCAGTTAAACATGATTGGTGTTTCTAAAACTGTTATACGTTAAGCGAAGTGGGTAACGTGTTTTATTGGAGCATTCCATGAAAACATCTACTTTTTGTCGCTTACGTGTAAATCTTAAAGCCTAGATATGTTATTGTTATACCGTAATAGTCCAAGAGCCAGTGAACCCTGAGAGTAACGGTCTTCCTGTAAGGTTAGAAATTTGTATACTAACGGTTTATGGAATTCTAAGAGCAATAGCCATGACCTGGCAGGCGTCAGCCCTGCACGTCATCAGGCCCTTTATTTTTTGAACTGTTAAGTAAATTGGATTTCAAAACTTGATCCTGTAAGTTTGAAAAAATTATAGGATAAAGTTAATTTATTGTACATCTTAAAAAAAAATTGACAGGCGATTACAATAAGCAGAAGTATATGACAGGTCAATTAGAAAATGCACAGTTGATGAGGTAAAATAAACTTCATCCTGTATACTCGAAATTTTTATATGTCTTCAAATAAACGTCTCGGAGTAAGTATGTGCAATGCCAGGCGGTTTAGAACAGCATAAGACCTTGCCAGGCGAGGAGACAGTTAAGTAAATTGGGTTTCAAAACTTGTTTCTGTAAGTTTGAAAATTTAATAGGATAAAGTTTATTTATTGTACATCTTAAAAATAAATTGACAGGCGATTACAATAAGCAGAAGTATATGACAGATCGAATAGAAAACGCACAGTTGATGAGGTAAAATAAACTTCATCCTGTATACTCAAAATTTTTATATGTCTTCAAATAAACGTCTCAGAGTAAGTATGTACAATGCCAGGCGGTTTTGAACAGCATAAGACCTTGCCAGGCGAGGGAACTTACAGAAACAAGTTTTGAAATCCAATTTACTTAACAGTTCAAAAAATAAAGGGCCTGATGACGTGCAGGGCTGACGCCTGCCAGGTCATGGCTATTGCTCTTAGAATTCCATAAACCGTTAGTAGTAATTTCTAACCTTACAGGAAGACCGTTACTCTCAGGGTTCACTGGCTCTCCAGCTATAACTCAGCTTACTAATTTAATTTTTCAAAAGTATTGAAAGACAGTGTCGCTTACTGACACGTTTTCATGGAATGCTCCTATTACACAAAAACACTAAAGGTTAAATCAATATACAAATAAACTATCTTTTTGTATTATATTAGGTACCTACCTACTGTCGCTCGTACGTTTTTGAGTATAACCACTGAAATCTTATTTACATTTTTAGTGGGAAATTAAATAAAACATTGAGATGGTCACACTTTGTGTTCATGTGTTGCGGGAATTAAGAGTTTTGGTACTAGAATATATTTTTGATTTTCTGTGCATATAATGGTAGTAAGGATAATATACAAATATACAATATAATGTTGACGTGAGGTGTACTTAGAATTAACAAAACACGTAACTATGTTTACGCAAACTCACGATAAATGATTATAGCAAGGTGAGAAATAAAATGGGGTCTAAATAATCGCGGTGAGATAAATAATAAAATTTAAATTATCAATAGTTTATTCTTCTCTTGCAAATTTGCCCATTTAATTAGATTTAGGTTCCTTTCATAAAATGTGGGTACCACTTAGTAAAATTTCTGAGAACATATGAGAACTATAAAATATTTTAAAATAAAAATAAAACCGCCTTCATAAATTCGCCCGAACTAAAAAGTAGAAAATAATTTTAGTTCCTACTTCTTAGGATTTCCTACCCAAACCTTTAAACCTTTTACCCTATTAATTGAAATAAAATATTATGGCTAGGTATCCTACAGATTTCTTAGAAGTCGGTGCCAAGCCAAATACGTTCATTACCTATATAATATATATTAGATAGAGCTTTGTAACTCACTGTCACTCCGATTATGTTTTTATCAACAGAATGATCTACCTCAGTCATTTTGAGGAAAGCATAACCGGAGTGACAGTAAGTTACAAACCTCTATCAAATACAGTCATATACCCGCGAAGTGAACATATTTGGCTTGGCACCGACTTCTAAGAAATCTGTAGGATACCTAGCCATAATATTTTATTTCAATTAATAGGGTAAAAGGTTTAAAGGTTTGGGTAGGAAATCCTAAGAAGTAGGAACTAAAATTATTTTCTACTTTTTAGTTCGGGCGAATTTATGAAGGCGGTTTTATTTTTATTTTAAAATATTTTATTTTTTGCTTTTTAGTAGTGTAAAATCGTTATTTAGTATGCTCTAAATACTTATAATTAGAATGTACTGCACTGTAATAGGCAGAGACCTGAACTGAATAACTTAAATGTTCAAAAAATTATCCCATTATCAAGGAGATATACATTGTATCATCAGCAGGTATGAATAATTTCAAAGATTATAGGTAACAGCCTTAGCATGCATATATTATTTAAAGAATCACTAACCGCTAACCAACATGTCATATGTAACTACTAAGCAAACACTTGAATAGATCTCGAAAATGTATGACAGTTGTTATATTCAAAGTATTATCCTCCAACTCCTAATCGTTAAGGAGTTATACCTTTCGTCATCAGCTCACCAACATGAGACTATGACCACCTAAAGGAAAATACTCAAATAGTTTCCAAAATACATGAATTATGTTATATTTAAAAAAATATCCCTCAACTCCTAATCTCTAAGGAGTTGTACCTTTCATCATCAGCTCACCAACATGAAAAAATGACCACCTAAAGGCAAATACTCAAATAGCTTCCAAAATACACGAAATATGTTATACTTAAAGAATTGTCCCCCAACTCCTAATCTCTAAGGAGTTGTACCTTTCATCATCAGCTTACCAACATGAAAAAATGACCACCTAAAGGCAAATATTCAAATAGCTTCCAAAATACACGAAGTATGTTATACTTAAAGAATTATCCCCCAACTCCTAATTGCTAAGGAGTTGTACCTTCCATCATCAGATCACCAACTTAAAACATTCATGACAAGACGCAAATACTTGATTAGTCTTCGAAAATAAATGAAAAATGTCACGTGTGCCTACAACATTAAACAGTTCAGTTCAGTTAGGGAACAAAGAGTTCCCTCGATTTCTCCAGGATCCCCTCATCAGATCTGAATTCGGTGACAATGGGACCAACTAGAAGGTATACCCTTTCAAACAAAAAAAGAATTTTTCAAATCGGTCCACGCGTCTTCGAGTAATCGGGGAACATACATAAAAAAAAAAAAAAGATTTCGACGAATTGTAAACCTCCTCCTTTTTGAAGTCGGTTAAAAACTTAAAATAGCATTATATTAGCACCAACCTACTAAACTGCTTATTTTTTTAATGACACGAGTGATGCCACAAGAAAATACCTAAATTGTCAAATTTTGTTTATGATGGCTGGTCGGAATCCAGTCTTATATTTTTAACCGACTTCAAAAAGGAGGAGGTTTACAATTCGTCGAAATCTTTTTTTTTTTTTTTTTGTATGTTCCCCGATTACTCGAAGACGCGTGGACCGATTTGAAATATTCTTTTTTTGTTTGAAAGGGTATACCTTCTAGTTGGTCCCATTGTCACCGAATCCAGGTCTGATGATGGGATCCTGGAGAAATCGAGGGAACTCTTCAAATGTTGTAGGCACACATGACATTTTTCATTTATTTTCGAAGACTAATCAAGTATTTGCATCTAGTCATGAACATCTTAAGTTGGTGATCTGATGATGGAAGGTACAACTCTTTAGCAATTAGGAGTTGGGGGATAATTCTTTAAGTATAACATATTTCGTGTATTTTGGAAGCTATTTGAGTATTTGCCTTTAGGTGGTCATCCTTTCATGTTGGTGAGCTGATGATGTAAGGTACAACTCCTTGGAGATTAGGAGTTGGGGGATAATTCTTTAAATATAACATATTTCATATATTTTGGAGGCTATTCGAGTATTTGCCTTTAGGTGGTCATAGTCTCATGTTGGTGAGCTGATGATGAAAGGAATAACTCCTTAACGATTAGGGGTTGGAGGATCATTCTTTGTATATAACAAATGTCATACATTTTCGAGATCTATTCAAGTGTTTGCTTAGTAGTTATGACATGTCGGTTAGCGGTTAGTGATTCTTTAAAAAATATTGGCATGCTAAGTCTGTTACCTTTGAAATTGTTTTTGTATTCATATAAGTTCGCCAGTTCAGGTTTTATGGCCTACTACAGTGCAGTACATTCTAATTATAAGTATTTAGAGCATACTGAATAACGATTTTATATTTACACTACTAAAAAGCAAAAAATAAAATATTTTAAAAATAAAAATAAAACCGCCTTCAAAAATTCGCCCGAACTAAAAAGTTAAAAATAATTTTGGCTCCTACTTCTTAGGATTTCCTACCCAAACCTTTAAACCTTTTACCCTATTCATTGAAATAAAACATTATGGCTAGGTACCTTACAGATTTCTTAGAAGTCGGTGCCAAGCCAAATATGTTCACTTCGCGAGTACAGTCAAGGGTATAAATATATATACAATTTTAGACCTTATGCTCCAAACATAAGTAAAAAAATGTATACATATTTATGCCCTTGACTGTACTTATATGTATTTGATAGAGCTTTGTAACTTACTGTCACTCCGGTTATGCTTTCATGAAAATGACTGAGGCAGACCATTCTGTTGATAAAAGCGTAATCGGAGTGACAGTAAGTTACAAAGCTCTATCTAATATATACCTATGAACGTATTCGGCTTGGCACCGACTTCTAAGAAATCTGTAAGGTACCTAGCCATAATGTTTTATTTCAATGAATAGGGTAAAAGGTTTAAAGGTTTGGGTAGGAAATCCTAAGAAGTAGGAGCCAAAATTATTTTTAACTTTTTAGTTCGGGCGAATTTTTGAAGGCGGTTTTATTTTTATTTTTAAAATATTTTATTATAGATGTCTTTGTCTCATTTATATCATCCCTCTCCCATGTCACGTAGACAGTTTGAATACGCTATTGTATTAGAATGTTACATTCCAATCATAAATTGACCAAATTAATGGTCTACTCGTCGGTGAGAGATACATCAATTGGATGGCATCGTCGCCTTTCAAGGACGAGGCAATCCCAATATTCCCAATCAAGTTACTTAAGATATTAAGTGCTGACGGTAATATATTTTGTTAGTGGCATGGATTTAGGTGAGCATTAAGTACCTACCTAACTTTAAGATTAGATAGATACATAGTTCAAAATAAGTTTTGCAATAGGTACATGCATAAATGTAAATAAAGATAGCCTACCACATATAATTTATTAAACTGTCGTTAATTGGTAATATTTGTCGGCAAAACGTTTATTTTTTTATTTGCCATAAAAATTGAAACATAGAAAATGTCGGCATTCTTATTTCTCTATTTGTTATACCTAAAAACTTCTCTAGTGATACTACAAGGGTCATCGAACATTTATATTCGATCATCATCAATTTTATCATCTATAAATAGTTAGCTAATTGTAAATCAGGAATTACTACTTTTTCATCTGTCATCAGTAATGTAAATATGAATAAGTAAGGTACACTCTGCTAAGATCGGATCTAATGTAAGATCGGATGACCGCAATAAAGAACTACTAACACAGTAGTATTTTTTCCTCACTGGCTACATATTACGGCTTAACGCCATTTCACCCGCCCCACTCGCTAGTATGCAGCAACCGCTCAGCCGCATCAGTCGTGAGCTACGAACGTTTAAAAAAAGTGTTTTTTTTTCGAAAACTTTTGGAGATCCAATTTTTAACAGAAAGCTAAGTACCTTCTTCTCCTTACTTTAGAGTTGAAATTAGTCAAATTAGATACTAGTCCGATCTTAAACCAAGAAGGTTTTTTGGTAGGGTGTGTTAAAAAATATAGTGTAAATTTTATTGTCGATTACTCTTAAGCTATTCGGTTGAGCGGCATCAAGCAAATTTATATTGAAAGTTTGATTTCTTTTTTATAACTTACATTACACATCTGCAGGTAAAAGTTAGTGAGAATAAATATATGTTTTTTTTGTGACATCCTTTCAACTCATCGAAAAATAGTCCGGTCTTACCCGGGTTTACCTTACTAAATTTATTTTAAAAACCTATGAAAACGGATAAACTCGCGTACATTAACTAATTTTAACTTCATTCCGACGTTTCGAACACTTTACAGGGTTCGTGGTCTGCCGATGACTTAGTTAATATACGCGAGTTTATCCGTTTTCATAGTTTTATTTCATGTGTAATCCTCGCGGTAACCGAAGAAAATATTAAAAACCTAATTAAGAATTTGGGGGATGTTTACAAAAACAACATAGTCAGGTTTGTTACTTCTGAAAGAACGTTTATAATGGCCGTAGGTAACGACCGGTGTAATTAGTTGTTGTTTTTGTAAACATCCTTTCAATTGAAGATGCGTTTATCTATAAGTTTGCAAAGTGGTTTATGTAGAAAAAAAATAAAATTAAAAAGTTGGTTATAAGCTATATAGGCAAACAATAGTTCAACATTATCATCAATTATATAAAAACAACGAAACTATACAGAATTTAAAGTATAGGTATTGAGCTGCGGTTATACTAATTTATTTTTAACCTATCTGCGGTACGTCAGCGACAAAATACTTAGTTTAATTTTATGAAAACTCCCGTGAGAAAATGAACACGACATGATATAATTTTATATTTATAATCTTACTCGCGTATTAACGTTTATTTGTAGCTCGTCTTTTTATGATTCACTACTTTTACCTATCCAAAAGCAGCTGTCATACGATATCCATGATATAAAATTAACTTTTACGATGAACTTTTAAGTAAGCAGTGTTTTTTCAGTAATTGAAATACCTATGTGGCGAGCGCGGTTGCGCGCGCCTGGGACTTCTGTCAATGTCTTGTCTTGTCTTGTCTGAGAAAATAAATTAGACAATAAAATTCGCTTTTCTCTTTTATTGTAATATTATATATATTGTGTTAGCCGAAGACGTTAATCATCCCGGTCACACGGCTTCCACACTGGTGACCCCGCTGAACACCTATATGTAATTCAAGTTATTGCAACATTTCAAAATGACGGAGGACGGAAGTAAATCACCACTCGATGGCAACGAGAGCGAACCACGTACTTCGTTTGGAGAACCTGTCCCATCTTCACCCGCTCCAGAAATTTACCGCGTAAATGTCAAGGTACCACCGTTCTGGCCCGAGGAACCCGAGATATGGTTCGCTCAAATCGAGGGTCAATTCATGCTATCAAAAATCACGGCTGATGAAACTAAGTTCAACTACATAATCAGCCACTTAGACCAGCAGTACTGCAAAGAGGTCAAAGATCTAATTGTTTCGCCACCGACTGACAATAAGTACAAAAAACTCAAGGAAGAACTTATAAAGAGATTGACAGCATCTAAAGATAAAATAATCAAACAACTATTACTACACGAAGAATTGGGCGACCGTAAACCATCCCAGTTCTTAAGACACTTAAGAGGCCTAGGCGGACCAACACTGTCAGAAGACTTATTACTGTCGATTTGGAGATCCCGCCTCCCTAGCAACATCCAAACTGTTATCGCCGTACAGCCTGACGCTTCTCTCGATCTCTTAGCGGACTTAGCAGATAAAGTCCAAGATATCGCACCTACGACACCTCAGGTTGCATCCACGTCGTCAAATGCACCAGCATCTTCCCTATGCGAACTCAGAAACGAAATAGCTGAATTGAGGAAACAAATGAAAGATCTGACAGCCAACTTCGGCAGATCTCGCTCGCCATACCGGTCCGGAGGAGTACGCCGTCAACGAAGCAAGTCAGTGAGACGCTCGACATCCAGCTATCGAAAGTTTCCTGTATGTTGGTTTCACGCCAAGTTTGGTAGAAATGCGACCAAGTGCGACAAGCCATGTGACTTCACGTCGGAAAACTCGCCGGGCAGTCAGTAATGGCGACGGATGATTGCCCAAGCTCTTCAGGTCGCCTGTTTGTGACAGACCGCAAGTCCAAGATGCAGTTCCTCGTCGACACAGGCAGCGAAGTCTGCGTTTTCCCTTGCACATCACTTAAACAGCGCCGCCCTAAAACGAACTATCAACTATGTGCTGCCAACGGCTCTATCATAAGCACATTTGGCTACGCACATTTAAATCTAGACCTGGGCCTACGGCGGGAATTTCCTTGGCGTTTCATCGTTGCTGACGTTACTAGAGCAATAATCGGAGCAGATTTCCTTAAACACTACAACCTTCTGGTCGACATACACAACCAACGGTTGCTTGATGCTACTACATTATTATTCGCAACGGGTACTCCCGCCGCCTCGTCAGCCATGATATTTTCCATTAAAACCATGACCGGTGACTCAAAATGGCATAGTTTGTTAAAAGAATTCCCTGAGATAACGCATCCAGCCGGAGTGCTAAGTCAAGCCAAGCATAACACCGTACATTATATTAAAACCATTCCCGGGCCACCGGTTGCATCATCCCCTCGACGACTAGCTCCAGACAAGTTAATAATCGCCAAGCGCGAGTTCGAATCCATGCTCAAAGACGGGACAGCTAGGCCTTCTAAAAGTCCTTGGTCATCACCTTTACATTTGGCACCGAAGAAGGATAATGGTTGGCGCCCTTGTGGGGACTACCGTATGCTGAATGCTCGAACGGTACCCGACAAATACCCTATACGCCACATCCACGATTTTGCACAAGGTATATCAGGATGTAATGTGTTTTCCAAACTAGACCTAGTAAAGGCATATAATCAAATCCCCGTCAGTGAAGAGGATATCCCGAAAACGGCTATAACCCCCGACCCCCTTCGGGTTATTCGAGTTCCCGTTCATGACGTTCGGCTTACGGAACGCAGGGCAAACCTTTCAACGATTCGTGGACGAAATGACCAGGGGCCTGGATTTCTGTTATACGTACCTCGACGATTTCCTGATATTTTCGAAGAATACTGAAGAACACGAGGTACACCTACGTTCCGTTTTCACCAGGCTTAAAGAATACGGCATGGTAATAAATACAGCAAAATGCATTTTCGCCGTTCCTGAAATCACCTTCCTTGGATATTCTATCTCAGCGAATGGGACCAAACCACTAGATACAAAGGTTGAAGCAATTAAAAACTTTCCAGTCCCCAGGACCGTTAAAGAGCTAAGAAGGTTTTTAGGAATGCTTAATTTTTACCGGCGATTCATTCCTAATGCCGCACGCATTCAAGCTCCGCTAAACGCTTTACTGCGCGGATCCATCAAGAACTCGCAGCCTGTCGATATATCTAACTGCACGCTGGAGGCGTTCGACAAATGCAAGGAAGGGCTCTGTAAAGCGACGATGCTTGCTCACCCTGTCTGTCAAGCAAAGCTCGGCCTAGTATGTGATGCATCTGATACTGCTTTAGGTGCGGTGCTACAGCAGCAGCAGCACGGATCATGGCAGCCTCTAGCGTTCTTCTCCAGAAAGCTCAGCCCTGCTCAACAGAAGTACTCACCTTATGACAGGGAACTTCTTGCCATATACGAAGCAGTGAAATATTTTCGTCACATGCTCGAAGCCAGAAATTTCACCATATACACCGACCACAAGCCTCTATCCTTTGCATTCACCAACCGAAAAGAAAAATGTTCACCTCGGCAGTTCAGACATCTAGATTACGTATCTCAATTTACCACTGATATACGTCACATCTCTGGCCAAGATAACGTAGTAGCAGATACATTATCGCGTATAGAAGAAATCCAATCAGCTATAGATTTCAGTAAACTAGCCGAAGCCCAACGAGAAGACCCAGAGATACACCAACTCCTAAATAACAGAACATCACTCAGACTGACAAAAGTAAAACTTCCTGGTTCAGATACCGAGCTGTATTGCGACACTACAACGCAGATGCCAAGACCCTACGTCACGCAAGGTATGCGAAAACAAGTATTCGATAGCCTACACATGCTGAGCCACCCTGGAGCAAACGCATCAGCACAATTAGTCGCAACACGCTACGTATGGCCAGGTATTCGGAAAGACTGTCGAGACTGGGCACGCGCGTGTATCTCCTGCCAACGCGTAAAGATAACGAGGCACGTTACGGCTCCTTTGAGTAACTTTTCACTGCCTCGCGCTCGATTCGCGGATGTACACATCGACCTCATCGGACCGTTGCCTCCTTCTAATGGATACCGCTATTGTCTCACCGCCGTGGACCGTTTCTCTAGATGGCCAGAAGCTATGCCGATCGTCGACGCGACCGCTGAAACAGTAGCAAAAGCCTTATTATCCGGATGGATAGCACGCTTCGGGTGCCCATCATCCATCGTGACAGACCGTGGACGACAGTTCGAGTCAGCCTTATTTCAGCATCTCGCTAAGATTTCCGGATTCCATCATAAGAAGACAACAGCTTACCACCCTGCCTGTAACGGCCTCGTCGAACGCTTCCATAGGCAACTCAAAGCTGCCATTACCTGTCACTCATCAGAAAACTGGACCGAATCGCTCCCGCTAGTATTGTTGGGGATTAGAAGCGCATTTAAAGAGGACCTTCAAACTTCGTCAGCGGAGATCGTATATGGAGAGACGATAAGGCTACCTGGTGAATTCTTTAACCCATGTACACCTGGTACTACCGATATGACGGACTATATAATGCGGCTGCGATCGACTATCGAGAAGCTTCAACCTAAGCCTTCCTCACGTCACAGTAACCCACCGACGTTTATATTCAAGGATTTGGCCACAACCAGTCACGTATTCCTAAGGGAAGACGCTCTTCGTGGTGCTCTGCAGCCTGCGTACACTGGGCCGCACTCCGTTATAGGAAGAACCGAAAAGGTTTATAAGCTGCTCATCAAAGGAAAACCCGTTACGGTGTCGGTCGATCGCCTGAAGCCAGCTTATATACTAGGAAACACCAACCATTCTAAAGGAAACACTCAGCAAGACATAGTTGACTACGAAGACCGAAAGATCATCACAACTCGTTCAGGACGCAGAGTAAGGTTCCCCGACTATTCTCGCCCGTAGTGACGGTCTTCGGAGGGGAGCCATGTGGCGAGCGCGGTTGCGCGCGCCTGGGACTTCTGTCAATGTCTTGTCTTGTCTTGTCTGAGAAAATAAATTAGACAATAAAATTCGCTTTTCTCTTTTATTGTAATATTATATATATTGTGTTAGCCGAAGACGTTAATCATCCCGGTCACACGGCTTCCACACCTACTTTAATTTTTGTAAATCAGGAATCAACTATATCATCTATCATCAGTCATTTAAAGATGGAGATTTTCTCCAAGATCACATCATCAGACCGTAATGGGACAGTCTAGGGGTTGTACCCAAACAATAAAAAAGAATTGCCTCTTGGAGATATCGGGTACCTGACATACATACAAAAAAAACAGTCTAAATAAAGTACGTCCTCCTTTTTTGAAGTTGGTTAAAAATACCCTATAATGACATGAAAATGTGAACAAAGCCACGCGGCTTGAATGAAACGACCGCTTAAGATTGTCACATGAAGCATCTGGCTAAGGTCTTTGTAACGCGGTGGAGCAAAGATCCATTAACTGGACATCTTGAGACCATTCGTGACAGACCCCGCCTTTAGCCACGTCACGACCCAGCGCTTAACGGGTTTCATACAAAAGTGTGGTTCAAATGCGCTCTGCGACTAATTGTGATTGTTTCTTGGGATCAAAGGTTATTGTTGTTTTTGTACAGGCGCCAACAGATATATATAAGCTGCCAGGGTACTCACAAACATCTGAGCGAGATTCTATTGTCATGGCGTTAGAGTGCATGTTCAGACGTTTTTGGCGACTGTACCTGTATAAAATGTAGGGTTTTTTATATCACAAATAAGCACTGATGGTTTCTAGCAAAAGCTCAAAAGCGATTTAATATTAAATATTCGTTTGTTCTTGTTCCTTTTTGTCCTTTGTGTTCTCTTACGTGGACAAATACCGTTTACAAAACTAAAACATGTCAGATATCATTTTTTTAGGTTTGT
This sequence comes from Thaumatotibia leucotreta, assembly GCA_025490895.1. NCBI lineage: Eukaryota > Metazoa > Arthropoda > Insecta > Lepidoptera > Tortricidae > Thaumatotibia > Thaumatotibia leucotreta. Next base: position 30,355 of record JALPQI010010532.1, read on the forward strand.
AAGCTAGTGCCATTAGTCCATTAGGTACCTACTCAAAGAAGATTTGCCGATATATTTTATTGAAACGGTAACGTTAAATGTTTTACGTAGAATATTTCAAATTATTATTATTAATAATTCAAGTATTATTTTATAATTAGAATAGAGCTTTTCCATTGCAAAATTTATCATAGTAATATCACGTGTTCGTTTCTGAATGGATTTATAATTAATGTATGTATTCAATATTCTGGAATATAGGCTAAATAGTAGGGAAGGACTGCCTGTTGGTAGGTATTTACCACCGATTTTTTGTTACATCTTCAAGACATTAGAATTATAGTCAGCAGCAGATATTGCTTAGCGGGTAGGTTGTTCACAATGATCTAAACACACTCTTAGGGTGCGGCTCCACTAAGGCAGAGAGGAGCGGAGATGTGCAAAATTGGCCAATGAGACCGCATGACAGTTTCGAATTTTGAATTTGAAGAATGTAATTGGTCAATTTTGCACATCTCCGCTCCTCTCCGCCTCAGTGGAACCGCACCCTTAGAGTCTTAGCAATAAGGTCGTACCAAGTTCATTTTGAACACCCTGATGTTCGCTTAGCAATATCTGCTGCTGACTGTACGAAATCCAAGAAAAATTAACGAAAAACTAGACGTAGTAGACTTCATTGGATTGTCAAAGATTAGTGGTTACATAGAACGCGTCAAAATGATCATGAAATTAATTGGACAATCTTCCCTTTGTTTGCGTAACGGATTATACAAGGCAATTTATTAAACAAAGAGGATACATAAAGCCCCCGAATTATACAAAATTGTATCCAATTATACAATCTGGCACCGTAGGCGTCGTTGACGTTTTATCGGCGTTTATTTAGAAACATTGTACAGCACATGAACACACAATGTGTTCAGATTCAAAATTTGTCATATCGCGAATTCGTATATTCTCAAAGACGAGCTTATCTCTAATATAATATCCTGGAATATGGTTGTCTAGTAGGCCTCGCTAACGCTCTCCGTGGCATTTACATAATTCAAGCATTTGGATACCTAAATAAACACATTACCTCCAGCTTTGGTACCGACAGGCGGACTTAATATACACTTCCCTTTATTTGCGCACGGATCACTGCGGTAATATGCTTAATAAAGGTGGAAATAACATCTAAGAAACCCTTTTCATTACTTGATATTAAGTAAAACATAAATGCAATTGTGTACACTGTACATACCTATACTCATTCAAATGCAATATTACAATATGTTTTTGTTATTTCAAATCTACTGGACGATTTATGAATGAATTCACTAAAACATCTTTCGGAGTTGAAAACCTCTTTCCAATGTCGGACTTAGTAAGCAAAAAAATAAATAAATACCTATACTTATCAGTAAATTAATCTACACAGATTGTACAAAAATGTGTTGATCGCGTGTTTTAGATTATAACCGTCACGATAATTAATTTACATTAGGTGTAGGTACCTACGTTGCAAGTACCTAACAAAATTAAATATATTTTATTTTATTTTATTTATTTATTTTAAAAAGTGAAAATAAATTATAAATAATAAAACTATTTTACTAACACCCAATGTAGGCTCTTGAGGCTTTGTACGGAGGATGCTAGCAATTCCTTGCTATATCGCAATGCTAAACCTATACTGTGCGATGGATTTGACAGCTTTTCGGCCTTGACTTACGTCAATCAGACGTTTCGCAATTTCAGAGAAGGTACTGAATTACAAAACCAACTAATAGTCGAACATCACAGTGGTCTTAAAAATGCAATTTAAGTTCAAATTTGCTTATCATGAACAACGCCATAATCCAAAATAATACCTGGTTTTAATTTGAATTCTAATGTTTCATTTTTTCGAATTCAGATAATGACAAGCCACTACCTTGAAATGCAGCGTTATTCATGATATAGGTACGTCGATTTCCGTATACTTAACATTAGTTCGAAAGAGACACATTACGAATTGGTGGCACAGTCCATCCATTCCTGAATATGCTTCTTGAAACAAAATGCGCAACAGCGCGCTAAGTACCAGAAAATATAACTCTTTTCCTATCCATTCTTTAAGAACCTTTGAAATATTTGTCATATAGAAAAGAAACCTGTAATATTTTAAGACCAGACTAAGCGATGAAAACATCTTTTAATAACGTGTCATATTACTCGCAAGCTAGCTATAAGAACGGATCCAGGGGCTTTCAGTGAAATCTTATATAATTACGTTATCACATACACGCCTTTGATTTACTGTACTAAAGTTATACATGTATAAATATATATTATTAATTTATTCCTTTACATAACTGATTTATCATGAATAGAAGCGAATTTCAGATAGATATCTTCAGGCAAATTCACTTGAAATGAAAATCATAAAATCTACATTAACACGGTTGTAAGTAAAATTTAATGTCAAACGAAATTACAAGAAATCACTAATATTCGCAACCCTGTCAAACCTTTTATTAAATTCTTCGAATCTAATAAGGGAATTAGCTTCATATCATATATTATAATTTTTATTTAATAATGTAAAAATGAAACCACACAGTCACAGCCCAACAGTTAAACCTTATTATACCTACGCACCAGCTATGAAAATGAATAATCTAGCTAGAGCTTCCTCTCGACTCAAATTACCTATGTTTGTAATGAATACGAGCGGGGTATTCATAAGTACTTTGTTGAGCTCCCTATTTAATGAAGGCTTTTACTTCCATACTCCGGAACATCTTCGATGCGCCATTTTGCTATTGTCCGACTGAGTCTTTTGTTTGAACAAGCCACTTTTGATTCCAAAGAGAAAATTACTTTTTACTCTTGCTTCACTTCACTTAAATTCGCTTCAAGTAGGGCGCTCGAACAAACTTTATGATGGCTAATTATAAATTAACTCGTTTAGAGAACAGAAATTGTTAAGACAAACTAGAGCGTTTGAAGAACCCAGTCCTTTTGTTTACTAATACTCAATATTACACATTAAAATTAAAGTACAGATATTAAGAGTTGATGGTTTCTTGGTTAAATTGTAAATATTAGATGTCACATCACATACCAAAGAAAACAGATCTAGACACCAACATCCAAGGTAGGATTCGATCCCTTGTAAGTAAACTTTTACCCCATGGCTTCGGTATTGATAATTTAATATTCCTTCGGATTATGTAAGTAGTGTCACTACATAAAAAACACAAACCAAATGATATCATAAAATAATTTGATTCTTCCCACAAAACTTATCTCTTGATTAGTTAATACGTGTTTTGATTCTTTCTAACGAATATACCTAACTACATCTAAGTAACATAATAATAGAAATAAAAGGCATTTTAACTCACCTGCAAAAAATAATGAACGTTTACGAATAAGGGGACAGAAAGTTAACGAGTAATTACTTTCATTATACTGAGATATTTTTATAATGGTGGGTTAGCATAATTTCAACGTCTTGCTCCATAAAAATCACATAAAAATGTTCTCTTCTCAAGTTTCCTCGTCAGGATAATGTTACTCAATATCATGTATTAAAGGATCACTACCTACCTGTTACTGTTACAGCTTGTTCAACAAAAGTATCACTGCTAGAGGAAAGATGTAAAGGAACTGAAGTGCATGGAGTCAGTTTTCAAGTCACTGAAGAGTTCCAATCCGTGGCTTTTTTTTTTTTTATGTTGGCACAACAAAGTGGCTCCACTCCACCTGATCGTAAGTGAAAGTAGAGCCCAAATCGCGGCGGCAACGAACAGGAGACAATCAGTAACCTGTTAGTTGCCACCGCCTTGCTGGCCCGCTAGATGCTGGTAAATACACCGGCTGACCCCGAAACACGTCAAACACGAAGGTAAGTCATTTCACGAGCGTTTACACCGAATGTACGGTGTTAGCCAACCAGGCGGGTACTAGTAAAAATACCCTACCACCGGCTGAGAAGCTGGATACTCAGTATTTCCCTTAGTCGACTCCTACGACACCCACGGGAAGAGAGGGGCGGTGATTTTTGTATTCTTACTCCGTCACCGCACGGCTTGTTTTGTTAGCACAGTCATTTTTATCAGAATCTGCTTTTTTGTGTTTTTTTACCTTTAAGCCTACACAAACAAGCGTGTTCAAGCCACCTTAGCTGTTTTTCCAGATTCATAAATAAAAATGAAATGTGGGTCAAATCCTACCATATCCAGTAACGTTGAACGTTGTCGAAATACGGAGTACTTATATATTTCATGGCAAGAGTATCAACGGGGAACAGTTTTGCGTATTGAGATTCGCAGATGATTTGATATTTCTCGCAGAAAAAGATACGGACTTGGAAGCGATGCTTCTTGACTTTCAAAATCACCTTGAAGATACAGGACTTACAATCAACAAAAGCAAAACAAAAGTGATGGCGAACAAACCTCATGCACCAGTGGTTTTAAATGGCACAATACTCGAAAACGTGAAAGAGTATGTCAATCATGGGCAACTTTTCTCTTTTGAAAACAAAATGACTAAAGAAGTGGAAAGGAGAGTGGCTCTTGGATGGAAAAGATACTGGAGTCTAAAACATATTTTCAAAGGGGATTTCAGCATTACCCTAAAGCGAAAAGTATTTAATATGGTCATAATACCGACGCTCACATATGGCTCACAGACGTGGGCACTGACTCAGAAACAGAAAAATAAACTTAGAACTTGCCAGCGTAGTACGGAAAGAAGCATGCTCAATCTTAGATTAAAAGATAAGGTTAAATGTCAAGAGATACGGAAAGAAACGGGCGTCATCGACATTATCGAAACAATTACCAAGAATAAATGACTCTGGGCTGGCCACATCATGCGATTTAGCGACAACAGATGGACGTTGAGGACGACTGAGTGGACACCTAGAGACGGAAACCGAGGACGAGGCCACCCACACGTCCGCTGGGAAGACGAGCTGCGCACTAGCTTGCCGCTCTGGCGACGAGTGGCTCCGAACCGAGATGTGTGGAACTACTACACTGATAAATTTGTGAACTGTGTTATATTAGTGAACATCTGTAAATGGGCTTTTGCATACCTGATTAACAAAAATTAAAAAAAAAAACAATAACAAAATTATTTAAAAACTATAATGATCATACTTATATCAAAATACTCCTAGCAGGGCTGGTAACCCATGGAGTAATATTACCATCCCTCCATCTTTAACTGAAGAAGGAGAGGCCATTTTATGATCTATGTAATAATTTAATGTAATAATAATATGTACTATAAACTATGTTATGAATTGTTGGAGAAAAAATGTTTGTTATAAAGAAATAAATGGCTATTCTGATTCTGATTCTGATATATTTAATACGGTACCAACACTAGTATAGGTATAATAAATAGATACATTTTAGGTAGGAATCGCATTTTTTTTGTGTCCACTTCGTAGCTCTTCAAAATTAGTTTTGACTAGTGGAAGAAATGTTAGTAAAATTAACCTTGGTATTTTAGAAATTAAAGTAGTCAATAAACATAACTCCATATTATTCTATATTGTATTAACTATATAAGTACTTAATTAAATTTAAGCTGGAGCTGGGTATATTAACTTCCATGCAATATCAAACCCCATCAGAAGCGAATCTTAGGACGCACGAGCGCAGAAAAACCTAATACGAGTCAAAGTGGTCGCTGTGGCCGAAATCTGTCAGCCTCCGTAGCTTAGTTGGTAGTGACCCCGCCTACGAAGCTGGAGGTTCCGGGTTTGAAACCAGGCGACGGCATTATTTGTGTATTTATTTATCACAAATCTTTGTTCCTTGGTCAAGGCTGTGTATGTATTTTAGTATATATACGTATCTATTTATTGTATATTGCTGATTATACCAGCTATATTATAAGTAGCCTCGTAAGATCCAATGTATTTACATTACAATGTACTCGTATCCAATTTAAATATTTAATGAACCGATTAAAGTAGAATTTCTTTTGTGTCATTGCTTTTTGAAACAAACGAATTTTTTACCAGTTTACATATAGAACATGGTTCATATTGAAAATAGGAAAAGTAACTATGGTCGGCCTTACGAGGGTAAGTCAGCCAAATAACGTAGCGTCAAATCTAAAGCATCAATTAATTTAGGCCATGATGGAATATTTAACCCCGTTGAGAACGAAATTCAACAGACGAACAAGTTTTCGATCCCAAGGGATCAAAACTCCCTAACTCGAGATTCCGCCCCTTGACCACGGCTGCCACGGCCAGTCGGTTTTCCTTACAGGTGTTATAGACTAAACCTCTTCGAATTACTTCAGAGTACAGCCAACTTTTCTACTTCGAGGTAATTGGTTTCGAGGTCTAGTTTCAAAGAATATTAAATCCTTTTGAAGTTTGATTTCATTTACTCCTACGAATTATTAAGAATGAAATATTTTAAAGATTTGTGCAGGTTTACTAAATCACTTATTAATTAGGCTCATTGTCAGATTTATTACTTATTCGTAAACGTCTCTTAACTTAGCAAGCCGCTAAGTATTGTTTGTCCCTTTCTATATAATAGACATATTGATAAGACAGAAAGGAAAAAAACATTATTTAGCGGCTTAGGTATAATGTAGGTAAAAAGCTCTAATTTCTGGCTTTTGTAATTAATTAGGAGATCTTGAATTAGCTAACTTTGGTCCATTTTTGTTGCTACTGCAATTTTATTATTCACAATACCTACATTGTATAGATTACACAATAAATAGATTTCAAAGGGGTTCTGGAGAACTTGTATTGAATACAAGTTCTCCAGAACCCCTTTGAAATCTATTTTTACAAGCTCTTTTTTTATTCTCCACTGCACGATTTCGTGTTCTGCAGAAGTTACCAATATTTCTGGTTAATCGCCATGTTTTATTTTAAATATACCCCTGCCTTGGGCGCTGTAACTGCCGTGCAATTCCTAAACCACAGTAACTGCCAATTTTCCGATTTTTGGTTTATTGGTGATCTATAATCAGCAAATCAAAACGCATAATCCCAATCGATCGGTTTTTAATTTGGAAAACTGGAAAATGGAAACTCGAAACCCCAAAAGCAGTAAGTGACTAGTTTTTCCTGCACAATGCAATATAAAACGCAGTAAAATGGTCTACGGCTACGGTTTTTGGGCTGATACTGACTAAAACGCAGTACAGGTGTAGATTTTCATGATTTTTAGCATGTAAACTCATAGTATCTCGTTTATAAAGAAACTAATTAAAACACAGTATACAATTTTTATGCTAAAAGTGTTGTACTGCGTTTCCAGTTTCATAGATTAATAAGCATAATTACTAGTTAAGACGCAGTAGGTGTAAAATAACGATATTTAAAGTGGTACACTACTGTTCAAATAAGTATCGTATTGCCATATAAATTGCAGTAACAAGTTCATTAATGTACACATTATGCTGTATGTTGTATTACTTTCAATTGCAATAATACTAGCTAAAGGACAGTAGCACCCCAGTTTAGGCAGTATTTTTATGTTATTTGACTATTTTAACTGCATTTAGACGTTTATTTTAAGTGGCAAATTCGAGTTACGAGTAGTTCCATCTCGTACCTTCCTTGAAGATAGCTTATAGTGATATCGTTAGAACATCCTGTTTAAGGTAGTAAAATAATTATTGACCTATTTACAATTTAAAACAACCAAGGTGTCGTCTGTTGATAAACGAGTAAAAACTTATATAGTTAAACACATAAAGGTATTATTACCAGTGATCGGTTTTTTGGATTCCCCCTAGCGGGATTTCGCGTATAAAAAAAATACGGGTGTGACTATAAAAAATATTTAACACTATTGTATTATACACAGAGCATATTTTATGAAACAGAAATATGGCAATATAATTAAAGTTTATTTTCCAAGTTACTGTAGGAGACCCGCCGGGGGAATCCAAAAAACCGATCACTGATTATTACCTAATTATAAGGTCCTTAAAAGACAAAAAAATAACCTTCTCTTTAGTTTGTACACATTTAATTTTGCTATGCGAGTTATGGTTCCTAGGCGGCGGTATCATCTTATTAAGCAATGCCTTGCCAACAAATATCATCGTTATGTCATAATATTGTTACATTTGTTCTTTATTGCGGTACCTCGCCGTAACGTACGAAGTAGATTATACATATGAATTATACCAATACCGCCAATACTGGTCAATAATAGAGTATTTAGAAATTTGTATTTACCTGTTTTGGGATTCGATAAGATTGCTACATACTTTTTGGTTTAAGTTTCTTATACGGGAATTCCAGATGCATTTAACAAATTTATTTATGTTAGTTTAAATTCAAAGCTAAACATAAAATATGAAAGTAAATTCTTAATCATTTCTTTAATGAATTGCTACGTACCTAATATATATACGGTGTTATTAAATTAGTCACGGATATTTAAGGGACTTTAATTTAACGTCAAAACAATTAAGTTTTACTAGAAATTAAAAAAAAAAAAACATTTACCGAACAAAAAAGAACATTATATTTTATTTTCTAAATAATCATCCCATCATCCATCAGTAATATCCTGTCAAGA